>JAOXYA010216971.1:0-20032 GCA_028565675.1 Sorex palustris | reverse complement strand
GAATGTTCCAGCAAGGAAACCATGAGGGGGAGGGAAAGTGCAGGCGCGTGTGTGAGAAGGGAGAAGTGTCCTTCCTTGTTCAGGGATCTCGCTGGACCAGGCCCCAGCGGCTCTGAGCCGTGGCCCTGGGTGTGATGTGTGTGTGTGTGTGTGTGTGTGTGTGTGTGTGTGTGTGTGTGTGTGTGGTCCCAGTTTAGCTGGGCTGTGTGTGAGCACGACCTCGTTAACCCAGGGTGGTCCCTGGTCCAACTGGTGTGTGTGCGTGTGTTTGCATAGGAGGACTAGGGGTCAGTCCTGGTTCTGGGGACTGGGCAGTTCAGTGCTGGGTCCTGCAGAGGCCATCCAGGGCTTCATCCAGCTGTGTCTGGGGGGCAGGGCCCAGAGCTCCCCAGGACACGCGTCTCCTGTCTGGGGCTGCTGCTGTTAGATTTGGGGCCTCTGGGCCACACCGTGCTGGCTCCGAGCTCAGGGTCACTCTGGGCAGCCCCTGGAGACCCTGTTCCGTGCTGGAGGCCGGGTGAGGCCAAGGCAAGCATCCTCTCCTTCCTATCTCTCTAGCCCCAGCTTATTAGGGGGCACACTTGGCGGTGCTGGGGGCTGCTGTATACTTGATGCTCAGGGACCCTTCCCGTGACTCAGCCCAGCCCTGGGTGCCCCTCCTGACTGCCACAAGAGGCTCTTTCTGCGCCAGCCTGCGGCCCTCCTCGGCCCTGTCCCTGGCAGTCAGCTTGGAGGGGAGGAGGCCTCACCCTAACAGGAGGGTGACGCGGTGAAGGGAGGGAGGAGGCAGAGGTGACCCCAATTCTCTCTGTGCAGGCCAGCACCCCTGCCAGTCACCCGGCTGTCTGGAGCCAGCGCCCAGGGGCCTCAGCCCGGCTCTGCCCCAGGGCAGGACACAGAGGGGGAGGGCAGTCTCCTCCAAGGCCTCTTCAGCTTTGGCTCTGACCCAGGCCAGGGCCCAGAATGAAGAACCAGCGAGTCCCTGCGGCCACCTGCATGTCCCTGCCCAGTGGCCCGTCCCCTCCTGCTGCCCCCCACCTGCCGGGTTGGTCTCTGGTCTCTCCTCTCCCCGCCAGCCCCCTGGATGGCCTCTTTCCTGGGGTCACCTGCCCAGAACTGCACGTCTCCAGACTGGGCCCAGGTCTCTGGCCCAGTGGTCCCTGCTGGCAGCCCCGGACCCTCAGTGTCTGTCGGCGGCAGCCAGCGGTGGTCAGCTGGGATGGACTGAAGCCGCTGGGCTCCCCCAGCTGGAGCTTTGTGTCGGGCCCTCAAGGGTGAGGGCTGGGGCAGTGGGCGGGGGCATCTCGGGCTGCCCTGGGTGACCCGTGGGTTGCTGCAGGCTCCGAGTCAGCGTGGAGGCTGTGGGGCGGGGGTCTCCCGGCCACACTCAGCCTGATGGTTGGGCCCAGGGCAGATCCCACATGTTTCCAGGCCAGGCTTAGGGCTCCCGCTCAGCTCCAGGGACTGATGTGTATTTGAGGGATTTCAGTGGCTCAGTGAATGTTCCCAGTTTAGTGGCCATGTGTATTTTAATGAGTTTGTATTTTAGCAGCCCTTTGTGTTTTAGTGGTTAAGTGGTTGTGTATTTTAGTGGTTAAGTGATTGTGTGTTTTAGTGGTTAAGTGATTGTGTGTTTTAGTGATTATGTGTTTTTGGTTTATTTTAAAAAAATTTTAAAAATTGAATCCCAGTGAGATAGACAGATACAAAGTTGTTCATGATTGGGTTTCAGCCACACAATGTTCCAACACCCGGACCTTCACCAGTGCACACTTCCCACCTCCAATATCCCCAGTTTCCTTCCTGCCCTCCCCCCCCAACTCTGGCCTGATTATGTGTATTTTACTGGTTTAATGATTGTGTGTACTTTAGTGGTTAAGGGATTGCGTATTTTAGTGGTTTAGTGATTATGTGTATGTGTGTGTTTAAATTTAAACTTACTTCCACCTGATTATGTGTCTTTAGTGGTTTAGTGATTATGTGTGTTTCAGTGGTTTAGTGGTTGGGTGATTGTGGATGTTAGTAGTTGGTTGATTGTGCATGTTAGTGGTTAGGTGATTGTGTATGTTAGTGGTTGGGTGATTGTGCGTGTTAGTGGTTGGGTGACTGTGGATGTTAGTAGCTGAGTGATGATGTGTGTTTTGTGGCTTCCCTAAGGTCAGTGCTGCCCCATGGTCATGCCTTTGGGCACTTTGTGGTCCTTTCTGAAGCATTCACCTGCCCTCTCCCAGGAGCTGGAGGTCCCAGCCACTTCCCAGGGCCCCCTCCAAGGGCCCCAAACCCCAGGGCTCCTGAGGGTGCATGGGGGGACACAGAGGCCTCTGGGACGGTGAGCGGCTCCCACAGAGCTGGGTACGGGCAGAGTGTGCACTGAGCCTCACTCCCACCCCCCGCCTTTGCCCAGCCCCCACACTGGGGGTCTGTGTGGCCCCAGCCTCTCTCCAGGCTCTGCAGTCAGGAGCCTCCGGTGGGTGGGAGGGTGTCCTGCAGTGGGGGAGGGATGTCCCTCTCCTCAATCCCAGGGTCCCTCTCTTGCAGGGGCAGGTGCCCGCCAGCTGCTGGGGCTCTGCAGTGGCACTGGGCACAGCTGTCCCACCCACCTGGACCCCAAGAGTCGTCTTGTTGCACGCCCGTGTCTCTGTCTGGATGCTTGGGCGTGGCTGTGGCAGCGCTGACCCTGGCCACGTGCTCTGTGGAACAGGCAGCTTCTGGGGCCCGCCGGGGCCTTCCTCCTGCTCCAACTGGGGCCTCTCGCACCCCGACTCCTGCCCAGGGTGTGTCTGCCAGGGTCGCCCCTGAAACTGCCCCTCCTCTTGGGGAGGACATCTGTGCCCAGCGGGGAGGGGGCGCCCCTCTGCAAAGCTTCTGGATTCTTCTGCGTGGGAACGTCCTTGGTCCCACGCTCGGTTTGTTTACTCAGCCGTTTATGGTTCCATGTGGACCTGGGGGGTGCTTAATCTTTCTAGTTATAATCCAATAACACTTTGTTTTGTGGCTCAAATTGTTCTTGCCTCACCCTGGGGGGCTGGAGGGGGGCGTTGTCCTTCGACCCTGTGACCCCAAGCACCAGGGCTTTTCCTTCTCTAGGACCTCGTTACTTTTTGGTAAGGAGACTTCCTGCCTGCCTCTTCCCACCTCAGCGTCCCCGGGAAGTTCAGTGCTCAGTGTCCTTTACCAAGTTGAGCCACTAGATCTGCAAGCAGCATCGTCTTCTCCAGGCCCTGGGGGTGCTGGGGGCCCGCCGTGGCCACGTAGTGTGACCATGGTGGCCGCAACTTCCTGCAGGTGACGTCTCCACCTGCTCGCACGGATCCAACCCTCAGTGGCAGGGAAATGTTGCCCAGGCCCTTCTGCAGGAGTGACCCCCGACCTCTGACTTCAGGACCCCGCCACTGTCCGTCTCCTCACAGGGATCTCTCAGGCAGCAGGGTGGGGGGCCCAGAGAGGGTCACAGGCCCGGGTACCTGGTGCAGAGGTGAGGGCATGGCTGGCCTGTGAGATTGGGCATGGCTGATGGGCTGGTGGGCTTGGTGTGGGGCATGTTGGCCTGTGGAGCTGCCTCTCTGCACACGTGTACAGGGATGTATCCATGCGCCCGGCTCACCCAGAGGGATGGGGACTCTGCGAGGGTCAATGAAGATGCCCCCGGCTGTGTGAGTCTCTCTGTGCTGACCACCCCCCCTCCACAGGGCTGGGTCCTGGGACCGACCTAGTGAGACAAAGCCTTTGTAGAAATGCGGTGGGGAGGGGGGGCGAGGCTGCAAAATGAGCTTCAGGATAGAATCGTGGTTGGGGTCCGAGTGTCTGACTCGGCGCGGCCTTCACATACCTGGGTGGGCACACACTGCTCGGAGAGAAGAAGCTTAAGCAGCCCTCGGGTTAATGCATGCTCCTGAGATGGGGGGATGGAGATGTTCCTCCTTCCATTCCTCCCTCCCCCCTCCCTCCCGCCCCTGCCTGCATAGGGCTTATTGGTCATGTGGATGGAGGGGTGAGTAAACAGATGAACGGATGGGTAGGTGGGTGGAGGGACAGTTTGGATGGGTGACTGAGTGGATGAGTTGATGCATGCATAGATGTGTGCGTGGGTGGGTGGATGGAGGGATGGGTGGGTGGATAAATGGACGGGTGGATGGATGGGTGGGGGGGTGGATGGATGGTGAGTGGGTGGACGGGTGGGTATATGAATGGATGGGTGCACGAATAGATGATCAGGCGGATAGGTGAAAGAATGCATGGTTGGACGGGCAGATGGCTGGCTGGATCGATGTCATATATCAGTGACACACACGTTTCAGTCGGGACTGGAGGGAGTACAGGGTTAGTGTGCTCGTCTTGCAGGTATCAAACCTGATTTGATCCCCCGCACGTGTGCCCCTCCCCTAATTCTGTTGGGTGTGGCCCAGGATCCCCTCCCCCACCCAAAATTAAATTCTTGCTTTGGATCATGCAAACATGGGCACATTTGGTGGCTAAGGGCAGAGGCAGCTGGGCAGTGCCTGTTGGGCACTGTGGCTGGTCAGCCTGGGCACGGGTGTGAGAGGCCCAGGCTGACCCCCTGGGGCTGCAGCTGCAGGCAGAGGTGGGGCAGTCTCTGAGGGGCCGAGCAGGCAAGTCCAGACAGCTGGAGGCTCGCCGGGCCTGTGGGGGCTGCCTTGGGCCTGCCCTGCGCCCCTCACCTGTTCTTGGCGGAGACAGTCGACCCCCAAAAGCTCCTTTCTCTCTGGACATCTGCAGGGTCTGGGGGAGGCGCTGGGCTGGGAGGAGGGGGAGGTCATGCTGTGTGCTGAGGGGTCGCCTTGGGGTCACTGCTCCGGGGCATTAGTTGCTGCCCTCGACGTTACCAAAGTCTCCCCAAACTCCGTGCTTCCTGCCCTGTCCATCCCCACGCGGTCCCCTCAGTTACACCCATTCTAGATGTTTCCTCGAGGTGCTGCCCCGCAGGCTGGCTTAGTTAGTCTCCCAGGAGACCCCCTAGGGTGGGCAGACCCCACCTCTGCCCACATATGCACTGCTGGGGGCCTGGGGCAAGGCCTGGGCCCTGTTTTCCTGCCTGCTCCTCCCCAGGCCCCAGAGCTGGCTGCAGGGACCCGGATTGGCGGGTTGACCCCCCCCACACTTCGCTTCAGGTTGAGGCCGGTTCTGACCCACCCGGGCTGGCTGGAGAGGGGCGGAGCTCGCCCTGACCGCTGTGCTGTCCGGATGGTGAGGGCGTCAGCCTGGAGGAGGCCCCAGTAGGCAGACTGGGCACGGGCATGGCCAGAGTAAGCAGGGCAGGGTCTGGGCCTGTGCCATGAAATGCCCCGATGTAAGCTTGTTCTGGGGCCTGGCAAGAGGCTTGAGGTCCCTGCGGAGAGATGGGGTGTGGACACCTCCCCAGGGCCCCCGAGGCATCTGCAGGGACAAGGTCACCTCCTCAGGGAACTGGGCTGGTGGGAGACAGGGAGGGGGCCCTGTGTACCTGTATTTATGTGCGTGAGTGTACTGTGTACCTGAGTGTATGTGCATGTGTGTGTGTACTGTGCACCTGTATGTATGTATGTGTACTGTGCACCTGTGTGTGTACTATGTACCTGTGTGCATGTGTGTGTGTGTGTGTGTACTGTATACCTGTGTGTGCGTATGTACTGGAGGTATGGTCTGTGTGTATGTACTGTGTCTGTGTCTGTGCATGTGTAGGTACTGTGTGTGTGTATGCATGTGTGTACTGGGTGTATGTGTCTGTGCATGTGTAGGTACTGTATGTGTGTGTATGCATGTGTGTGTGTACTGCATCTATGTCTGTACATATGTAGGTACTGTGTGTGTGTGTGTGTGTGTGTGTGTGCAAACGTGTGACTGTCCCCAGGCACCTGGTCCAGGCCTGTGCCATGTGGGCCGAGTGCTTCCCCCATGCTCAGCCCTGACCATGGCTTTCATGAAAATCAGAGGCGCCGACTCATCATGCGCCGCCTGGGACTGCAGAGAATTCGCTTTTCATCTCGAGCTGCAGTTTCTAAAAATAAAGCCAGTGGTGACTGAGTTCTTACTCATTCCCCTCCCTGCAGCTCTGGGGTCAGAGAAGACATGGATTGAGGGACCAGGCGTCCCGGATCCTTCTTTCTAGCCCTGCTGGTCCTCATGGCTCATGTGGGACACCTCAGAGGTCGGTCACCTGGGGCTCACATCTTCCCCTGTGGGTTAGTCACCAGGTAGGACCCCCCAGCACCTCTCTGCCATAAAATGTGACTTGTCACTTGTCATCCCGTTGCGCATCGATTTGTTCGAGCGGGCTCCAGTAACGTCTTCATTCGTCCAGGTGCCATAAAATAGTCATCTTTAATTCCAGCATAAGCTTCCCTGGAGCAAACTGCCATCTCCACCCACTGAGAGCTGGAGCTGCTCGTCCCCTTCAGATGACCGTCAGCATCGGTGACGTGCGCGCCCCAGAAAGCAAAGGCGTGGAACTTCGTCTTGAGGTCGCTGAGTCATCGAGTCATCGGGACGCTGAGAGCCGAGCTTGCATGGCACCACGAGAGCTTCTCTCTGCTGTTGGCGGCTCATTTGCCTTGGTCCCTGCTGTGATTCCCTTCAGCCAAACATTTCCAAGCCTCTGGACTCACCTGACCATCCCCAGAGCAGATCCCAAACACTCCCCCTCTGCCGTGTGGCCCTCAGTCCCTGGACGCCCCTGGGTCCCTCCCTAGCTCAGGCTCCACGGTCAGCTGAGAGGGGCCTCGGGAGAGGGTCTGAGCCACAGCTGGCGGGTGTTCCCAGACGCTTCCCAGCTCCCCACAGCCCCTGGGAGCCAGGCCACTCTCTGGGCTATTCTGGTTTTTGTTTTGTCAAATCCTCAGGAATTCTCCACAGCGTTTACCTGCTACCTTTGCGAGTTTGCAAGGGTCCGGGAGTGGTCCCTGGAGATTCTGACCAACGGCTCGTGTGACTTGGGGGTGCTGGAGAAACTTGTGTGCCAGGGATTGAAAGTGGGGACTCGCATGTGAGGCGTGTCTGAGGAGCCCGCAGGCCAGCCCCCCATCTTATCCACAGCCATTGGGAAGCAGCTCCTGTCACTGACAGAATTTGCTGATGTTTGGACCAACGCAGGTTTTTGTTTGTTTGGGCTACACCCGGCAGTGGGCTAACTCCTGGCTCTGCACCCAGGGATCACTCCCGGTAGGCTCAAGGGACCGTATGGGATGCCGGGGATCGAACCCAGGTTGGCCACATGCAAGGCCAGTGTCCTCCCACTGTGCTCTCTCCTGGCCCAGGGACCAAGGTGTCTTTATCCTGGAGAGAAGCTCCTACACAAGCTAGGGTTTCCATAGCTTCGAGATGGAGAACCTGAACAAAGAATTTCCAGAGCTGATGAAAACTGGATTTAAACAGAGCAGAACTGAACTATCTGGGACTCCAGGAAGTGATTAAAATGACTGCAACTTTAATTGATTTTAATTGGAGACATTGTCAGAACCAGATTGCTCTGTTTAAATTAAAAATTACTGCCTGGGGCTGAAGCGACAGTACAGTGGGGAGGGTGTTTGCCTGGTGCCTGGCTGACCTGGGTTCGACCCCCAGCATCCCATATAGTCCCTCCAAGCCCTGTTGGGAGTGACCTCCGAGTGCAGAGCCAAGAGCAGGTCCTGAGCATCGCTGGGTGTGGCCCCGAAACATGGATGCAGGGGAGGGCTGCAGGGGGCTCTGGAACATGGCAGGGGGAGAATCGCCTCTATGGGAGCCGGTCACATTAGACAGAGAAGCGTGCCCGTGGGCTGACAGAGGTCTGGAGTAGGCCCCGCATTTATCACGTCTCAGTGCTCAGAGGCTCCTGCTCCGGGGCCAGCCCAGGCAGGGCTGAGGTGAGATAGCGCAGACAGCGGGGACACAGTCGTGGGCAGCTCTGAGCAGACGGGAGGACAGTGGGCCATGGGGGGGTCACGTCTGGGGGCTCCTAGAGCATCTGTGACCGCACTGCAGGACGGGCCGTGGGACGGGGCCAGCAGGGACAGCGTCCCTCGCTCTGGGAGAGCTGGGGGGCTTCGAGGACCCGCAGGGGTGTTGCCATGAGTGTGGACGGGCCCGAGAGACGCCGCCGGCTCATCCCTCCTGGGGCCAAACGCAGCTCCAGGCCCGGCATGCTGCCCACCTCTGGGAGGAGGAATGTCCAGGGAAGGATCTGGGCTGTGCTGGAGGGGCCAGAGACAGGCACTGCAGGGGTGACCGGCAGCTTGGACATAGCCATCCCCGCTCTCCGGGCAGGTGGTGACCTGGGAGGCAGTGGCCGCACAGGACCCACAGGCCTGGGGACCCAGGAACCCTGTGACCTTGGGTTTCTGTGGACGTTTCTACATCCTCTCTCACCTTGTCTTGCTCAGGAGAATAACCCGAGACCCCTGAGCACGTACATGGCCTCTGCGGGATCTGTGCCCCCGGCTCCAGCTCTGCACCCGCTGCCCCTCCTGAAACCTCAGAGCGGCCGCCCTCCCCCCTCCCCTCTCCTCTCCCTTGCAGGAGCCTGTTTGGACCCTAGGGGCAGCCTGAGTGCGGGGTGGGGGCTTAGGTGCTGTGACCCCCAGGGGTGTGGGTCCTGCAGGCTTCCAGTTGCTGAGCCGCAGGGCTGTTGCCGAGCAGAGGGTTCCAGAGGGCTCCAGAGGGTTCCAGAGGGTTTCAGAGGGGAGCGGCCTCGGGCATTTCTGATGGGACTCTCGGCCCCCTGTGTTTTTTTGTTGTTGTTGTTGCTGTTTTGGGGCTGCAACCAGTGGTGTTCAGGGCTGACTCCTGGCTCAGTGCTCAGGGCTAACTCCCAACTCAGTGTTTGGGGAACCATATAGGGTGTCTTCCCTGTACTACCCTGCAAGGCATTCTGCAGGGACACTGGAGGGCACAAGCCTGGCCCCCAGAGTTGCCCTGGCCCGAGCCTGTGGCCTGAGAATCACGGTTCTCTCGGGGCCTCAGTGGCCAGCAAATGCATCTGCTGAATGAAGCGAATCTGCCCATGAGGTCAGTGACCACTGGGCAGGGCCATCTCCACCTGAGGATGGGGTCAGGCCAGGGTGTCCCTGGGACTGGACAGAACTGGTCAGTCCATGCAGGTGCCCGCAGGAGGCCCTGACTTGTGAGGCTGCGGGTGGGGGGGGGGAGCGGGTACAGTTGCTGTGTAGGGGGGCAGGTGCCGCCTACTGCTGGATTGCTTTTCTTTAAAAACTTTTTTATTTTTTTGAGATTTCCAAGAGCAGGTAAGTGCTTTGCTAGGCAACCGAACACGATCAGTTTGCCTCAATAAATAACTAACGAATGCCCTTCGGAGAAATAAATAGATCGGCTCTGGGGGCTGCCCGCCCACGCCGGGCCCGGGGCTGGGCTGGCATGCAGCCGCTGGCGGCGTGGAGGCCTGGGGTGCCTGCCGGCCCAGATCCTGTGGGGCGTCCACCCTGCCCCTGCCTGCGGGGCGCTCCTGGGCATGGCAGGAGCCCCAGGCTCGTCCCCTCCTCCTGTGGTCTGTCACAGGGCCTCGAGGGGCATCCAGGGCCGCCCGCGGCCTCCCGCCGGGACTCAGTGCTCCTTGAACCTGCCGGGAATGGAGGGGCTCAGGGCTTGTCCCCACATCCCAAGACCCCAGCTAAGACCCGTCAGCTGCCCAGGGAGGGGACAGGACTGGGCACACAGGGACAGGAAACCCCAGGGGAGCCCGGGGGGACGGCAGGGGGTCGTGGGGGGCGAGGGCGCTGCTCTGGGAACCCCCGAGGACTCACGGGACTGGCCCCACCGCCGGCCGTCCACGGCAGCTCAGCTCCTTGTGGATGAGGCGGACCAGGAACTGCTCGGGAAGAAGACGAGACTCATCACTACCGGACCCTTCCAGCGGGGCCCCTGGGGGAGGCGGGCACCTGGGGGGCAGGCGGGAGGGACCTCACCAGTAAGGCACAGGCATCAGCGAACATGAGCATGTAGAAGACGTTATTCCACCCCGATGGGGAGATGAGCCCGGCCAGCAGGGGGCCCAGGGCAGCTCCTGAAATGGGCAAAGCCTGAGGAAGCTTCTGCAACAGGCCTGGTGGCCGGGTCGCAGGAGGAAAGAACAAACCAGGGCCCCTCCCTGTCATTATGGGGGTGGGAGGGGGGCGGGATGCAGCAACCCGTTAGAGGCTTGCCCAGATTCTCCTCTGGGACATGCGTGTATTTGCCCTGATGGCAGCAAGACAGTGGGCTCTGGGGGTGTGCCAGGTCCGCAGACACTGCCGACACGGCCCACCGGTCATGTGACTGTGCATGTGTACATGTGTGTGTGTGCTCGCACGTGCATGCATGCTGCCACGGGCACACATGCGTGCATGGGATGTGTATCCAAGTGCAGTGCACACATGATGTGCTCACGTGTGGGTGCAGATATGCACATGTGTGCGTGTGTGTGTGATGCATGATCAATGTGTGAGAGGAAGCGTGAGTGGGGGGATGCAGCAGACAGGGTGAGCATGAACCTCAGTAAGAACCTGAGATTCTCACATAAAAACAGATTTAAAAAGAGCTAGGCTTCTGTACAGGCCCGCAAGGAAATAAGCTCCTGGCGGGGGGCCGGGAGGGGGGCAGCCACTTCCAGGCCGTGGGCAGGGGGCGGGCAGCAGCCCAAGCCCAGCACCGCCTCCTGGCTTTGTGCTCAGGAATCACTCCTGGCACTGCTGGGGGGCCCCCCGGGGACCCCAAGGGTCGAGCCCAGGACGGCTGCATGCCAGGCCAACACCCGCCCTGTGGTGCTGCCACTCTGGTCCCTTTTCTGTACACGCCCCAGCCCACGAGAGGCCCCAGAGAGGATCCTGACCAGCAAAGAAGCCGCCTCAGAAAAAGGGCAACTGGGTCGGGGATGGACGAAACCTGGTGTC
Organism: Sorex palustris; assembly: GCA_028565675.1. Taxonomy (NCBI): domain Eukaryota; kingdom Metazoa; phylum Chordata; class Mammalia; order Eulipotyphla; family Soricidae; genus Sorex; species Sorex palustris. The sequence continues at coordinate 9,176 of JAOXYA010216971.1, read as the reverse complement.
CCCGAGGCTGCCCAGAGGCGGCTGGACCCCAGCCCAGGGTTCCGGCCAACGCGGTGGGGGAGGGGCACGAGGGACCAGGCCTGGGGTCCCCTCAGGTCCTCTGGGCACAGACTTGGGCGCGTGCGGCCATAGGCTCTGTGGGGGCCTAGCAGGTGGGCAGAGGCCGAGCCCCCCGCCCCACCCTGTTGCCTGCTGGGACACGCACCCACAGAGCCGGTGCCGTCGATGATGGCCGTGACAGTGGCCAGGGCATGGGCGTTCCCCTTCAGGCTCTTGTGGGTTCCCTGGAGGAGGGGCGGAATGAGAAGCACCGGGGTAAGAGGGGTCCTCCCACCGCGCCCCCAGTTCCCAGCGCCTGGCACAAAGCCCCGCCCGCCCGGCAGTCACCGCCCAAGACACCTCATTGGCAAAACGCTGCCCAACACTCTGCAAGATGGTCCCTGCGTCCCCACTAAGGTCCTCTCTGCCCCCAGGTACCCATAGGGATGGCCATGGTGCTCGAGAGCAGCACACACATGTGCCGAGGTGGGTGGAGAGAGGCCAGTAGGGGCGCAGGTACACATGTCTGTGGGCGCCCAGGAGGGGCAGGCCCTGATCGATCACAAAGGGGTGCGGGTCCAGGGGGTCCATGCGCAGCATAGCAGAGGTGTCCTGCCACAGTGATGGGCAAGATGACCTGAGCAGAGCGGGCACTCACCAGGTCGGTGGACACGGCAGTGGTGATGAGCGCGTAGGGGCCACTGACCAGGGCGCCGCTGAGCAGCAGCATGGCTGGGGAGCAGGTGGAGGGTGAGGAGTGGAGTCAGGAGACACCCAGGCTGGCCGTGGTCACCCGCGATCCCCCCAGCCCGCCCAGGCTCTGGGGCCGCACGGCCACTTGGTCAGCACCATTCAACAGTCCCCAGTGCCCACACCTGCCTGGTCCCCGGCAGAAGCTGCTGCCCAGAAGGCCTCGGCAGGCTCAGGGCGGTTCTGCCCACTGGTCACTTTCAGTGGCCACTCCCGGGGGACCCCAGAGCTCCACAAGGCCATTGCTGTGCACGGTGCAGCCCAGTGCCCCCCCCACCCCTCCCACAGCTGTGTCCGGTGATGGCCTCACACTTACCGATGGTGGCCTCTAGGCCAGCCTTGCTGATGCTGGAGAAGACGTAGAGCTGTGGGCGGTGGGTGGACAAGGTCACCGCCGTGGACAGGTCATTGCCGGAAGCTGCACGCGGCAGCTAGTGCCGAGCCCCCCACTGTGGGCTCCCAGCACCCCGTCTGCTCGGCAGGGGGAAGCCGGGTGCCGAAGGGTGAGACGAGTCCAGGGAGGCCCAAGGGCGAGCACTGGGCCAAGGGCCGGGGGCAGCAACATGGGGCGGAAGGGTGGTGAGGGGTGTGCCTGGAGAGGACCAGGGGTGTGGCGGGGAGAGGGGTAGGGGTGCAGGTAGGACAGGGAGGGGCAGGTGGGATACTGGCAGTAAGCGGCAGGCAGGGGTGCGGTGGGGAAGGGGGCAGGGGTGCGGCAGAAAGGGGGAGGGACGAGCAGGGGTGCGGCGGGGAGGGGCTCACCGTGGGGGCAGCAAGCAGCAGCATAAGTCCACAGGTGGATGCCCTTTTCTCCAGCCGGTCTGAGATCACCCCCGCCAGGATCCCACCTGCATGCACAGGGGTTGTGGAGGGGGCAAGTTGGGGGCAGCGGCCCTCACGCTGTGACCAGATTGCGGCTGACACCATGGTGGGGCCGTCCCCGGGTAAGGAGCGGCGCAGCTCCTCTCTCAGGGCGCCTGCGGCAGGCTGGTCCCCCGTGTCCCGGAAAGGCAGGACCAGAGCTGCCCGCGGAAGGGACCCCCCCCAAAGCGCCGGGCAGGACCTGGTGACCTCTGAGGGCTCCTGGCTGATGTGGGAGGCAGCTCGCCCCTCGCCCACCCTGCACCGCGCTGCTTGCTGCAGGAGACAGGGTGCCGGGGCTGCCCCGGGCGCGTGGACTCACCGAAGATCCCTCCCACGTCAAAGAGGGTGGACAGCTCCCCGGCGCTGCGGGCGTCCAGGTGGTCTGTGGAGGGCGCCAGGTCAAGCAGGCAGGTCTAGCCCCCCCCCCCAACCCCCCGTCCATGCCTCGTGCTGGCACTCACCAACACTGGTGATGTACAGCGGGAGCCAGAAGAGGAAGGTGTAGCTGACCAGCTTGGCGAAGAGCAGGCACAGGGAAAACTCCACCACGCCCTGGGAGAGCCACCCATCAGCCGGGCGCCAGCTGCACCACAGCAACAATGCAGGCCTGGTGTCTGTGGCACTCACATGAGCCGGGGGGATGGGGGCAGGGGGGTTGGCGCTGCAGCCAGGCGCGCCCCACCTGTGCCCGGGGCTGGGGAAAGGCAGGCTCAGAACCGGTGTCCCGCCACCTCTGCTACAGAAGATGCCATGCTGCCGAGCAGAGGGCCCGGGTGCCCTGCCCTCACGGGTGAGGGGGGCAGCAGCCCCCAGCTGCCTGCTACTGGGGTTCCCTGGGGCTCCCTGGGCCCCGAGCACTCTGCCCGCAGGAGGGTCTCCACTTTCTCCCAGGCCAGCGCGCTCGTGCCCCGGAAAGGGCCGCGTCCGAGCCCATCCTGTCGCACTGTCCTTCCTTTCTCCCTTCCTTCCTGTCACACCTGGCGATGCTCAGGGGTTCCTCCTGGCTCTGCACTCAGGAATTATTCCGGCCAGTGCTTAGGGGACCATATGGGATGCCGGGTATTGAGCCGGGTCAGCCGCGTGCCAGGCAAACACCCTCCCCGCTGTGCTACCGCCAGCCCCCGTCCACCCTTTCTCACCAGGCTGTGTGCTGAGTAGCACCATCCCTGTCCCCCCCGCCCCCACCCTGTCTGCCCTCAGCCTCGTGGCCACCAGGCAGGGCAGCTCCTAGGACCCTGGCTCTGCACTCTGGGAACACAATGAAGGAGCTGGTGGAGCACTGAGTTCTCAGTTGCCCCGTCTCAGTCACTGCCAAGAGCACAGCAGCTGCCCTGTGGGCCCCAAGCCCAGTACGGGGGTCTGCCCTGCTGGGACAGGGAGCACGGAGAACATGGGGGGGTCCACCCTACTGGGACAGGGGAGCAAAGGGTCCTCCCTGCTGGGATGGGGAGCACAGGGTCCTTCCTGTTGGGAAGAGGAGCACGGGGTCCTCCCTGCTGGGACGGGGAGCACAGAGGTCCACCCTGCTGGGATGGGGAGCACAAGGGTCCACCCTGCTGGGACAGGGAGCAGGGGGGAAGTGGGGGGAGAGGGGTGCCCTGTTGAGACTGGCTGGCTGCTGGGGGCCTCCTGGGCAGACTCACCGGGATCCTCAGGGCGCCCAGGAAGCTGATGGCGGCCGTGCCGCCCGCGCCCTCCGACAGCACCACCACATGGCTCGGGTGCAGGGAGCGCTTCCCGTCAGCGGGCAGCAGGCCCTGCGCCTCGGGGTCCTGGCGGGATGAGAGGAGCCAAGGTAGGGCGGGTGTCCAGCAGCACGAGGAGTGGCCCCAGGGACCCCTTAGCATGGCTGGGGGGGGGTCCCAAGCCTCCCAGAAAGAAAATCAACGTTTCCGTGCACTTTAGGCTCTCACAAAACCAAATGGGTAATATGTGTTTATGTCATGACAGCCCACGCGAGTGGGATCCAGAACACGGATGACAACGCGGTGCAAGGGACCCAGTGCATCCGGCCATGGGAACACTCAGGTCCCCGGCTCCCAAGGGGCCACTCTCTGCTCTGATGGAGGGTAACAGCCTGTGCGCATGCGCGCGTTCGGGCCCGACAGCAAGTGCATGTGTGCAAGTGTGCAAGTGCATGTGCGTGTGGGCTGTGAGCGCCCTAAAGTGCAACTGCGTTAGTGTACTCTATGTGTGCACGCATGCAAGCACACCTTGCAGGGCATGTTCGCAAACATTGTGCGTGGACTGGACCGTTCTGAATGGGTGTGCCCATGTGGACGCGTCGAGCTGGACACGTCTGTGCATCCTCGGGCGTGCCCAGGAACAGTGCGAGCGTGTGTGTACCCACCCGCGCGGGTGTGTAGGCGTGTGCGCGTCCCGTACAGGTGCGTGTGTCCCGTATGGGTGTGTAGGCGTGTGCGCATCCCGTGCGGGTGTGGAGCGCGCATCCGGCGTGGGTGTGTAGGAGAGTGTGAGCGCACATGTGACCTAGCACAGATGTGTTGGCACATCGTGTAGGGCTTCCGAGGGAGACGCGATGTGGCCCTGGACTTGGTCCCGCCATCGGCCCTAGCAGTGGTCAGAGTGTCCCAGCTCCTCTCGCAGTGCACAGTGTGCCTGCATGATGAGTGAGGGGCCTGGCTGGCAGCACCCAGTGAGGGACCCCTGTGGAGTGGACTCACCACTGGCCGACTCTTCTCTGTGTTCCCTGCTGGCTTCTGTGGCCAGAATCTGTGCGCCCCGTTCTCGCAGGCTCGGGTGTGCTGCGGAGAGCAGGTTGGGGGGATCACATGGGCCCCCGGGGACTGCAGGCCCCCAGGAAGGGCAGAACAGCCCCCTGCCCCCTGCACGTACATCTCCAGAGTGAGGGTGGGAGACCTCAGCCTCTGGGAGGCAACAGGGGACCCGGGGTGCAGACTAGAGAGATGAGGTGGGGTTAGGTACATAGAGGACCCGGTGGAATGTATTTCTCCGTGTGCTCATGTGTGGCAATTGACACCCCTGGGGTTTGTGCAGCTATGTGTGAGGGGCCACTGATGTGTCTGTGTGTTTGTGTGTATCTGTATATCTGTGTTTATGTATCTGTATGTCTATGTGTATATGTATCTGTGTGTGTGTGTGTGTGTGCATGCGCCACACTCAGACATTCCCACGCTGAGCCCCGGTGGCCCGGATGAGCGGCAGTGGTCCCCAGGCTACCTCCTTGACACTAACAGAGACACCCAGGAACACGTGGCCTTTTCCCGGGTGACCAGCCCTCGCGGTCCCTCTCATGGGAGCTGTCTGTCCACACAGCACTGAGTCGGTTCACAGGACATGGCTCTAGGCACAGGTGGGTAGTGGGGCCGCCAGGCTGGGCGCTGCCCAGAGTACCAGGGCCCACTCAGCCTTGCCGCGGACCGGGAGTCGGCCCCAGAGAGACCCCAGGCTATGGTGTGTACATGGAGCCGCTCTCCACTCAGGGGAAAGGCATAGATCAGTGAGTTCATATAGCAATGGATTCTAGAACGTTCTCATCATCCTCTATGAAGTCCCCTGACAGCCCAATCTCGTCTGCACCACCCCTAGTCATGTTTTCTCTGAAGAAAACTACATTCTGGAACTTTCCAGGATGAGCCACTTCCACTGAGCATCGTGCCACATCTGCTTTCCCGGAGAGGACTGGGCACCTGGGGCATGGACCCCCCCCCCCCATGCATCCCTGCCCCACGGAGCAGAGTGGGCCTTACCGGCAGCAGAGACGCTGAGCAGGCGATGTCCTTTGGATCTGGAAGGGGAAGCACACAGTGTGTGACATGCCAGCCGCCAGGCGCCCACTCAGTGAGCCTGTTTTAGGGGGCGCATCGGGAGCACATCTGGGGGAGGCCCGGCCTGGCGACCAACATGCCATGTGCACTGTCTCCTTCCCTGCCCGAGCCTCTGCCAGGCCAGCCTCGGCACGGTGAGCAGCCCTGGCAACGGGATGTGGCAGAGCTCAGGCAGTGCCAGAGCCTCCCGTTGAGGACAAGGCAGTAAGACTACTGCGGGGGTGCAAACACCGCTCGGCTCCGGGGTCTCGCTAGGGGCCAAGGCAGCGGAAAAGGTTCTGTCCTAATACAGATGCACTGGGAGGGGCGGGTGGCAGCGTGGCTGGGGACGCCCCTTCACCTGCTCACTGCACACGAATGAGTCCCATGGGGCTGGCGGTGGTGTGAGGCTGTGTGAGGTGAGAGGGGGAGTCCCTGGGATGGTGGGCGGGGGCACCCTGGATGGCAGAGGGGCATCTCCCTAATACTGGGGAGTGGGTGCTGATGGGGGGAGCAACCCCTGCATCCCTCCATCATCCTGTGGAAGCCCTTTGACTCCAGAGACCCCCCAGACCCCCAGTTGCAAGAGTGGAGGAGCTCCCAGTGCCCAGCGGCGGGCCCCCTCTGCACTCCACCCCCAGGCCGTACTTTGGGGAGGGAGAGACAGGCTGTGCCTGCAGGCCCTGGCCAGCGTGGAGGACGGCAGGGGTGGGTCAGCCCTGGACCTGACTCCTGGCTTCCCGGGGCCCCCGTCTGCCGGCTGGAATCGCAGACCCAGGGAGGAGGGTGAACAGTGGCAGGAAGGTGATGGAGCGGACCAGCACGGGCAGGGGTGTGGCAGGCAGCCGGGTGGAGGCCCAGCACCTGCCGGTGAGGATGGGGCCAGAGGGCATCCCTGTGTCCACGTGGAAAGAGCAGATCAGGACAGAGATGCCTGAGGCCGGTGGCCACAAGTGGGACCCCCGCTGGACCTCTGCAGGGGTGGGGAGGGGGGGCTGGCCCGCTGATGCTCCCTGACCCCAAACCCAGCCCCAATCCTTCTAAACCAGAGGCTTGGCACTGAGTTCCGGGTGCGGAGGCTGCTGGCACTCAGCACAGGCTGCCCGGAAGGTGCCGGGCAGAAGCCACGCCCGTGTCCTGGCATCGCCCAGATCCGGCTCTATCAGAAAGCAAACAGCGCGGGGGCGGGGCAAGGGGGGCCGTGCCTCGTGGCAGGAAGTGCTGGGGGCAGGGAGCGGCCACACTGCGTGCTACCAGAGCACGGTGGAGGGTGCGGGGCAGCTGTCAGGCGTCCTTCACCTCCCGTGGCCTGCGGGTACTCACGCTCGATGAGGAAGAGGAAGCACACCACCCCCATGGCTGCCACGATGGCCCCTGGCACGATGAAGGACAGGCCCCAGCATGTGGACACCCAGTAACCAGCGATCAAGGACCCCAGGATGTTGCCCACAGAGGTGTGGGAGTTCCAGACCCCCATGATCAAGCCGCGCCTGCAACACACACACAAGGCCACGGACAGTGAGAGCAGTGGGGTTGGGGGGCCATGCAGACCCAGAGGACCCATAGTCCTCTGCCACAGGCGTGGTCCCCCGGGGTCAGACCCAGGCCCCAGAGCCCAGACTCACCTGCCCTTCCCAAACCAGTTGCCGAGACAGGTGACAACGCTGGGCCAGCCTGTGGTCTGCACCAGGCCGTTGAGGATCTGGAGGTGGTGGGGAGGGTCTCTGAGGATCTGGGGAGCTGGGAAACCCCCACCCACCCAAGCCCAGCTCAAGGGCCCTCACCCAGGAGGCCGAAGCCCACTGAGGGTTTCACAGGCCTGGTGTGAAAGGGGGAAAGTCACGGATTCAAACCACCACGTGGGGCTGGAGCAATAGCACAGCGGGGAGGGCGTTTGCCTTGTACACGGCCGACCCGGGTACGATTCCCATATGGTCAGCATCCCATATGGTCCCCTGAGCACCGCCAGGAGTAATTCCTGTGTGCAAAGCCAGGAGTAACCCCTGAGCATCGCTGGGTGTGACCCAAAAAGAAAAAACAAACAACAATAAAAACCCACCACGTACAGGGGCTGGCAGGATGGCACATCGGGGAGGATGCTTGGCCCACATGTGGCTGGTCTGGGTTCAATCCCCAGGCACCATATATGGACCTCTGAGCACTGTCAGGCATGATCCTTGAGCACGGAGCCAGGAGGGAGCCCTGAGCACTGAGCTAGGAGTCAGCCCTGAGCACAGAGCCAGGAGTCATCCCTGAGTCCCGCCAGGCGTGGCCCCCCAGAACAAGCACAAGCACCTCTTCTGGTGCTGTGCAAAAGCCTCATGTGACGTGGGCAGTGCTGTACGAGCCGGGCCTCCTGCCATACCTGCGTCAGCACGTAGAAGCCGAGGCTGTGGATGTCGTAGAAATAGCCCAGGCCGAAGAGGGCAGTGAAGGCGCCACTGGCCAGCATGCCAGACGCCAGGTAGAGGCGGATGGGCAGCCGCTCCCCGATGATGCCACTGTGGACGGGCAGATGCGGTGAGGATGTGGGGCCAGGCAGGGCAGCACCAGCACAGCTGGCAGGTCCAGGCCAGGCCCTGCCTGTGCCCGAGATGGGCTCGGGCTGTTTGCTTCCTAAAGTCGCCCAGGTCCACCGAGCCCTGAGCCACTGCCAGGCCAGTGACCGGGTCCGCTGTGGGGACACAGCGGCTGTGGGACCCAGGGCCATGGCCTTGCCCACGAATCCTGCTGCAACCCTGGGAGGTGCAGAAACGCCTACCCCCCCTCCTTGGGCCTGGGCTTGACCCTGGGAGCTGTGCTTGGACACAGACTGACCCACAGGGCCCTGCTGCGGAGGAAGCCGCCACCAGGGGGCAGCACATGCCAGCCTGGGAGAACGGTGCCCAGCCTGAGGGACTCCAGGCAAACCCCGAGCCCCCGAGGTGCAGACAGGAAGCCATTGAAGGACCCCACATGCACCCCAGGGGCAGGAAGCACTGGTCCACAGACCGTCCTCTGTCCCCGTCCTGCTGGCCCCGTGCCCCACTCAGTCACCAGCCCGCGGGCCGGAGCCCGAGGACTGTGGGGTGGGCACTTGCCTTGCCTGCAGCTGACCCGGGTTCCATCCCTGGCATCCCTATGGCCCCCCGAGCACTGACGGGAGTGATTCCTGAGCACAGAGCCCGGAGTCAGCCCTGAGCACCACCAGGTGTGGCCCCTCCAAAATAGAATCACCTGCTAATAACAGAAGCAACTGCCAACACCTGTCACCAGCAGCTCCAAGCCCCGGCACCCCAGGGGGTCCCCAACTGTGCTTAGGGGCCTGGGACCACCCTGGTGGCATTGGGGCCCACAGCCGTGCGGGGTGCCCAGGTCCCCCCACACCAGTCCCCCGCAGTTGACACCCTGGGCTGGGTGGCCCACGAGCTCCTCCCCAGAGGAAGAGCCCAGGTCTCCTGATGTCACCTGGGCCTGCCTGCTGGGGCCACGCTGACATCTGTCCCCGCGGCTGAGCACCTCCCTCCACACCCCCGGGTCTCGGGGTCCCTCCGTGCCTTCACCTGGCTCTGAGCAAAGACTGGCAGCCTCTGTCCTCAACACTCCCCGGGTACAGCCCAGATCTGACCTGCGGAGCTGAGCCTCAGGAACAAAGGGGGACCCCAAGCTCCCCAGAGCTCCCCCGACCTCCCATCCTGGCCACTGCCCGGCCCCCAGTGGCTGCCCACGGCTTGGGAGAAGATGCCAGCTCCCAAC
>JAOXYA010216782.1:0-20036 GCA_028565675.1 Sorex palustris | reverse complement strand
GCTCCGGAAAGTGTCCCTGCACTGGTCCCGCGCAGATCAGGGGTAAAAACCGGCTGTGCTATGAGATCGAGCTACTGTGCATGCCCAGAGAGAGACCCAGGCCCTGGCGGCAGGCTGTACCTGATTCGAGAATTTTTTTTTTACCTCAATTTATCTTTAGCAGGGAAGATCCCAAATTACAGTCTTCATATCCATTGACAAAGTTTAGAAAAGTTTTGTCATAAGAAGTTTTAATATCTAAAAATAGAATTTTTGGCTAGTGAGTTCCTTTTTCCTTATCCTGAAATATTAACAATGAAGCTAATACTTTATTTTGGTTTTTTATTTTAAGTAAATTTATTTATTTGTAATTATTTATTTAGGCCATTATAAATACCCAAATGATGTTCAGCTATAACTACTTTTTGATACGTCCAGTAAGTCTCGTTCAAACAAACTTATCCCATATTCCAAACAGAAAATTGTTTGAATAAAGATTAGACCCTCAGCTTAGTTTTTTGACAAATATAGGCCAAAATATTGCATATTAGTTATAAAGCATTTTATTAATTTTGAGAATTAGTTTTAAAATCCAACAAATTCCTCTTCTTTAAAATATTCCCAGTGAGAGTAAAAACAGCTTTGTTTATATACAACTATTTTCACCAACTCATCATTGACTAAGCCTAACAGGATCCAACACAGCAAGATGGCATTCACATTGCTTTAATGGCCATGAATTTTCTCTGCATTATGAAATTCACTGTGTTCCTGATCCCAGGTGGCAATAGTGGTTAACATGCTCAATCATGCCTGTAATAATTCATTTAGTACTTAAAAAATGCTCAGGGATAATGTTTCCAAAATACATTGCCCAAGCTAAGCATTTAAGAGACCATCATTACCTTTACCTTGAGAAATAGTCAAGTTTATTAACAAGGCCATATGCCCAGATCAAGACTTGCCATTAAAACCAATATATATATATATATATATATATATATGTAATAGTGATTGATATAAAAGAATATTTTGGGAGAATAATTACTCCTTTCTAGAGATGATGTCTGGCATTCTAGCAAAAGGTCAGCTGTCATAACATTGAGCTGAAAATGAAGAAGTCAGTATAGTATTCATGAAAGGGTTAATACTACAATAAGCACTCACAAAACTATAGAATTCAGAGGCAAGAATTTATTGACTTTGAGCACATTGGAGCAGTGGTATAAACAACTGGAGATCCATTGCAGTGAAGTGTAGCACAAAATAAAAATATTTACATATATAGAAGAGTTTATTCATTCTCAGTAGCTCTTTTGGCTTGTAGATATTAGAAATTGAAATGAAAGGAGATTCAATTCTAATAACTATTATATAAATTTCTATATTTCACCAGCAATGTTGAACAAGCTTACAAATGTCAAGTAGTTTTCCAGACTCTGTTTTTGTATTCTTTTGTAATAAATTTGTATTAAAACCAAAATATACAAATTAGTATAACTATTGACAAAAAACAACTAAATAAATTTCTTTTTTAAAAAGTCATTTTATATTTTTACATACTTGCAAAAAAGTACTGGTGCTGGTAATAAAATAGTGTATATTCAGAAGTTTCTGTTTGTTTTTGGGCCACACCTGACGATGCTCAGAGTGTATCCCTGGCACTGAACTCAATACTTCTTGGCAGTGATCTGGGAGTATATGAGATGCCAAAGATTGAACCCGGGTCATCAGAGACAGAGACACAGAGAGAGTAAGAGGGAGAGAGAGACACAGAGAAAGATGTAGAGAGAGACAGAGAGACGTACAGAGACAGAGAGGGAGGGAGGGAGGAGGAAGAAAGATGCAGAGTTAGGAGGAAGAGAGCGTGTGTACAAAGATGAGAGCTAGAGAAAGTGAAGGACAGGGACAGGGACAAGGGAACACAAGGGAGGATGGATGGGGGAGGGGCTGCAGTGGGGTGGACATGGCAAGTTAGTTAGAATCACAGAGCAAAGGGTTGAAGACGACAATGAGCAACAGAAAAGAAGCAGAAAAGATTATAGGGATGAGACCAAGACAGAACCTGACAGAACCAGGCCAGGGAGAACAAGGGAAACGGGCAGAGAAGGTGGGCCACGGGGAAGAGGTTCTGGGCATAGCTGCAGCTTGCTGGAGGTCAGAGCCTCTACGAGGCAGGTGCCTGACCCAAAGCTCCCAGCTCTGCCTCCTCCGGAACCATCTTCCCCTGTCCTCCCCCATCCCTGTCCAGTGCCCCGGAAGGAACGACCACCCAGGATGGCAGGCTGGGTGGGATGAGAATTCCCATTTCCACACATTCTCTGGGGAGCCTGAGGACCCACATGAACCAAAGCAGGGGGGAAGGTGCTCAGGAGGGCTGTGGGCAGAGGTAGTGAGGTTGAGACCCAGAGAGATGGAAGGGAAGAAGAAATGAGAGAGAGTGCAGGAGAGATGGAGAAAGAGATAGCGAGACAATACACAGGGACAGAGAGATATGGGATTCTTAGTCACACGGGACAGGAACCCCTACAGCCAGAGCCCCAAAACTTACACAGCCATAAAAGGCACTGTTGTCCCCTGATTCTGCATGTCCCTTGTCCCTACTCACGTCTTTTTGCAGTGGGCTGCTGTGAGCACCCACTGGGGGTGCACGAGGACACCCCCACATATTCCATGGTGCTTGTCCGTGAGGGTCAGAAGTGCCTGCCAGGGCTGGGAATGTTTGTCACATTCCCAACCTCCTATAATCCGGGAATGGATCTGGACACCTGGATGCGGGGGTACAGCGCCTGTGGGGGTAACTCTGGGTTAGGGGTGCCAGGACAGGACAGGAAGAGGAGTCTTGACTGCTGGGCTGGGGGTCTGCATGTGGAACTGAGGTGAGGGCAGACAGTGCTGGGAGCACAGAGCCCCGCCACCGCCAAAGACGAAGAAGGAAAAGAGGCTGGGTCTTGAGCTTGAGGCTTCGGGGTGTTGGTCTGGGGGAGAAGAGACCCCCAGTGCTAAGAAGGGAGGTTTGGGAGAGCAGGAAGAATCCTCACAGAAAGTAGGGGAGCATATAGAGGAGTGAAGATCAGGTTGGGCACGTGATCAGGCTTTGGGGATTCTGAAAAGAATGCACCCTGGGCCATCAGGAAGGAGCATGCAGACAGGGGAATCTGGGGTTCCATGATTGGTGCCAGAAGGTACCAGCCAGCTCAGTCGGATGGGGAAGTTGGGGTTCTGAGCCAATGCATGAAAAGAAAGGAGGGCTGGGGAGTGGGGTCCTATGAGGCAGGCGTGGGATTTTCAGAGGGGGCCCTGTGCCAGGATTGAAGGTCCTAGGGGTAGGGAAATCAGGAAGTCTTTCTGGAACCCTGATTCTTTCAGGGACTCACAGAAGACTCATTTCCATCTGGGCCTATGGCTTCACATGTTGGGGCCCTGGGGGCTTGTGGTGCAGGATCCCAAGGACGGTGAGGGATTTGGGACCCACGGGTGTCCTACATGACGGTGTAGTTAAGGAGGGATTCAACCAGAGGAAAGATGGAAATTCTCCAGGGGAAGGAGCATGTGGTTTTGGGTTCTGGGGACTTTTGCAGGAGAGAAGTTTCTAGATGGGGGTTCCAGGGGAAAATGACAGAGAAACGATGATCTCCAGCCCTCCCAGGATGGGTACCAGCTGATGGCAAGAACCAGACAGCAGTCAGAGAGGACTGGCAGGGCCCTTGGGTGGGGAATGGAGGGTCCAGCTTTAAGCTGGCAGGGGACTAGAGGAGTCTGGGGAGAGGAGGCCTTGGAGATCCTGAGAAAAAGGACTAGGAGGGGAACAAAGTCCCAGAATCAGTGCCATTTGGGGCGCTCCTAGGAAGAGTCAGGGTCCCCAGAGAGCCAAGGAAAGCCCGGGGTCTGCCCCTGGGCAGAGCAGATGGGTGTGGATGAGCAAGGCACAGCATTCGGGCAGTTCCAGGAATGAGGCAAGGCTAGAGGCTGCGAATCAGCGGCTGCTCCCCCCACCCCCCACCTGCTCACCCGTCCCCACTAGGGTCAGGGCCAGGCACAGGAGCAGGAAGCACATGGTGGCAGTGGCGTCCATCAGTGTCAAGCAGGTGGCAAGCTCGGAGCTGGGCAGGGATCAGCCCCCAGGCTTTAAGAACCTTTTCCCTCTCCCCTCCAGGGCCCCTCCCAGTCTTGCCTGCACCCAGATGAAGCCTTGGCCCCCCCTCGGCTTCAGGACTGGAGACACCCCTTCCATCTAGGGCGGAGCATTGCAGGTGGTTCAGCTTTGCACTGTGGCTTGGCTGGTCCAGGCCGGCTGACCTTGACTGCTGTTTTTTTTTTTTCCTGGGGCTGCAGGCCAAGTGTGCAGGGCTGGAGCTCCGGGAGATGGGTTCTTGGGCTGAGGCAGAGCCATAGAAGGCGGGGAGGGGGCATCTGATGCTGGACACTAGGCCCCAGCCCGGCAACCCGACAGGTGTGGGAGGTGCCGCACACCTTGTCCTGAGAGGCCCAGGGGACAGCAGGAACCGCAGCAGCATGAGGTCGTGGTGGTGGTGGAGAGGTTTGGAGCCCAGGTGCAGGATGTCTGGCGCTGGCGTGTGCACGTGCTCAGATCTGGCGCACTTGTGCAGGGCTCGCCAAGGGGCACTCCCACGAGGCTGAGAGGTGGGGGCGAAGGAGAACACAAAGAGTGAGCTCAGGGCATCCAGGTGGCCCAAAGTCCCTCAGGAACCAAGAGGGACTATTCCTGCTTAGGGCTTGGGAGTCAACCTCAGGGAATAAGGGAATCTTGCAGTGCTCAGGATCGAGTCCCCAGTACCTGAATTCCTTCCCAACCTTTGACTTGTTTTCTTGGCCCTTTTGATTTCTGCTTTTATAAAAAAAAAAAAAACCTTTCCTCTCACTAGCTGTCACAAGGGCTATTGCTTCTCTCAGAACTGACTCTTGGCCCTGTGTTGCCCAACCCCTTACCCTTCAGGGACTCTGGGGGAGAGAAGGAGGCACCAGAAACAAGATGTTCTAATGGCCTAACCTCTGACAGGCAGAAGGCACAATTTCACACAGATGAACCATCAAAGTCGGTGAGATTTCTGAGTCAGGGGACAGTAAACTGTGCGGGGAGGGGTGGAATGGAACTAATGGACCGTGTCTGCAAGGGCAGAGGCAGGAGTGAGGCTGCCCCAAGCCAGCCCAGAGCAGCTCAGCAAGAGGAAGGCCAGATCCACTCCTGCCCTGAAGGAGAAGCTGCAGTATCCCAGGTCGCATTAAAGTCTGTCCTCTCATGCAATTGCTGCCTCGCTAATGATCAAATCCTGACACCGTTATGACCCCCTGAGCATGAATATGATATCCTGAGTGCCACAGATGACCCCGAGCACTAGAAGGAGGAGCACAGAGCTACATATGGCTCTTGAGCACTCCTGGGGCGCCCCCCCAAATAAAAAGTAAAGAATAAAACTGAAGCCGGGGAAGCAGTTCTTGATTCTGGGGTTTCAAGAAAACCGTGAGGAATTTGAGGAAAGAGGATGGGGTCACTCTGGGTGACAGGCCAAGGGGTCAATGAGCCAGCTCAGTCATGAGCTTTCCAGGTCTGAAACCCTGAGTGAGACTCCAGCACTGCTATGATAGGAGAGAGAGCAGGAGATACACACACACACACACACACACACACACACACACACACACACGCACACAAACAGAGAGAGAGGGGAGGAAGAGAGGAGAAGAAGCGAGGAGGGGGGTGATAGGGAAAGAGAAGGAAGACATAGACAGGGAGAGAGAGGGAGAGTGAGGGGAGAGAGAGAGAAACATGAGACAAATGAGACAAAGGGTCTCTGTGGACAGCAGAGAAGCAGTATCAGGGGGGTGGAGGAGGGACAGTGTGTTCATGGCTGGAGCCCATGAAGCCAGAGCAAGATCTGAGGACATAGGACCTTGAAGTCAGGGTTCTGGGGATAAGGGAGTGTTCCGGGAATGAGTGGAAAATGCTGGGTGTGGGAGTCTGCGGCGCCCCAGGGGTCAGGAATATAAGTGGAAACGCAGCTGGGGCTGGGCTGTGAGAAGGGGGATCCTTATCCAATTCATGATTCATTCACTCCTCTGTCCCCAGACACCAGTCCAGGCCCTGCTGCTCCTCAGTGTGGCTCCTCCTCGATGCCTCCCTCCTCTGGTGTCTGCGGGTGAGTAGGTCATGGTGAGAGGGACTGGGTTCCTCCATCCCAGCACATCCATGGCTCGCTCTGGGGCAGCTGTGCCGCTGAGCAGCTGAGCAGCTACCGTGTCCCCCGAAGCCTCTCCTAAAACTGGGCTTAAGCTCTGCAGCCTTGAGAAGATGAATTCACCTCTCTACCCTCCCATTAAGCCAGCCTACCTGGGACAATGATAAGTGACCAGGTCACAGTCATATCAAAGAGCTGTGGCAAGCTCCTTCTGTACGGCTGTATCATACATGACTTGACTGTGTTGGGGGTGTATTTGTGTGGGCATGGGAATGAACCGGATTATTTGTGTGGGACCACACCCAGCGACAGTCAGGGGTAAATCCTTGCTCTGCACTCAGGAATTACTCCTAGCGGTGTTCAAGGGACTATATGGGATGCCAGGGATCGAACCCTGGTCGGCCGTGTGGAAGGCAAACACCCTATTCCCTGTGCTATCACTCTGGCCCCGACACCCAGATTCTAAATGTCCCTCTTCTCACAGACTCTGGAGTTTGTGCCCTGTGTACACGTCCAGTGAATATCAATGCATTGCTGTCCCTTCTGTTCCCGGGAATAAGGTGGTTTACACCTGCTTGTCTGTGACCTCCTGTGGCCACACGCCCATCCTTGTGCTCACACTACACATAGTGGCAAGGTCCCAACTCTGGAGCTAAGACTGTGTGTCTGAGCAGCCTCAGCCACTGGAGATGATGACACATGGGTCGAAAACTTTGTTGTTGTTTTGCTTTTTGTGTCACACCCGGCGATGCTCAGGGGTTACTCCTGGCTCATGCACTCAGGAATTACCTCTGGCAGTGCTCAGGGGACCATATGGGATGCTGGAAATTTAATCTGGGCAAACGCCCTACCCGCTGTGCTATCACTCCAGCCCTCTGGGTTGAAAACTTTTGTATTGTAATTTTGTAATTCCCTGTCATGGTGATAGAGGCGGAGTTAAGCAAAATATTGATGGAGCTAAAATTTTAGAATTTGGTGTCTGGAGTGAAGTTACTTGGTTCTAGAGTCACACATCAGTGTCTAATAGAGGATTCTGATTCTGATTATCGAGAGTGGATTCTGATCTCATCGGCAATTCTAGATCCTGAGTGATCCATACCACTTGATGTTGGACCCAGAACTCTGATCTGAGTCTAGGGTTCTGCATCTCTAATTCTGCTTCCCACCATTCAGAGAGTGACCTTAAATTCATAGGATCTGGAGTCTGAGTTCTGGAGTTCATGTTTGGAATTCGGAGTTTGGTCTTTGAGTGACAGATCTTACACTTGGAGTCTAGACCTTGATTTTCATCTAGAATTGGGCCCTTTCATGCTAGACTAAGAGTTTAGGGCCAGGTGCTTGAGATCGAAACCTGAAATTGAAACCTTTTCTTTCTTTCTTTCTTTCTTTCTTTCTTTCTTTCTTTCTTTCTTTCTTTCTTTCTTTTTCTTTTCCTTTTTGGGTCACACCTGGCGATGCACAGGGGTTACTCCTCGCTTTGCACTCAGGAATTACTCCTGGTGGTTCTCAGGGGACCATATGGGATGCTGGGAATCGAACCTGGGTCGGCCGCGTGCAAGACAAACGCCCAACCCACTGTACTATTGCTCCAGCCCATGTTGAAACCTTTTCACCTGCTGTGGTGAAACCTGGGGCTTGGAATACAAGTGGTTTTGAATTTTGAGTTTTGCAGCCTAGATTCAAGATTCTGAGGTCTGGTAGGTTGATTCAGAGTGAGAAGTCTGGGATTTCCAAATTTGCCCTATGCTCTTACAGACTTCCTGGGCCTGTGGTCTGAGATTCCTCCAGTGTTGGATCTATCTAGTAAAGGAATTCAGAGTCTGGGAGACTGAAGTCTGTTCTGTGTCATCTGTTTTGATTGTGTACTCTGAGGTCTAAAATCTGAATTATGCCTCTGGAAATCAGTGTATTCTTCTGTGTCAGAACCGAACAGGAACTGAGAAATTGTCTAGAGTCTTTTGGGGCTTGTTCCCTCAAAAGGAGATACAAGTGGGAGGGACTGACTTCTGGTCACACAGGAACAGTAAAATCATGGCCTCTCCCCATGTCTGGCAAGCTGTCACATCAATGGTAGGTGCTGCATGAGTGGAACAGTCTAGACCACTGGTCAATCTGGGGCTCCTTGGTCGATGATCTCCTGACAGATAATGTGTGTGAACAATGACCTCTATGCACCTAGATCCTTTCCAGCTATTCCACAACCACAGATCATCAGTTTTCCCACAATATATGGTTGGGTCATCCAGAGTTATAGTTCCACAATCCTCTGGAGTATCTGACAATGAGATCTGATACTCATAGGCCCTAAGATGGTCTGTAAGTAGAGGTTCTCAAACAATTTAGAATTCAAGTTTACAGGGCTGGAGTGAAGTACAGTGGGAAGGACCTTTGCTTTCAGGTATCAACCTGAATTCCAAGTCTGGTACCATGTATGGTTTCCCTGAGGCAGCAAGGAATGATTTCTAAGTACAGAGCCTGGAGCAAGCAATTAAATAGCTCAAGTGGGACAACACATGTCTTGTGTGTGTGAGAGAGACCTCAGGCTCGATCCCTAAACCTGATGGCACTACCAGACATGCCTCTATTGGTTTTGAGCACAGTTGGATGTAGCTAATAGCATTAAAAAAAAACACAAGTGAAAAAATTAACCTCACAGCAAACAAAATAGCAAAAAGGTTTTAAAAGTGTAGATATAATTTTTAGTTTTAGGCTTTAATTCTTTGGGGCTTGGGGACCACAACTGGGGATGCTCAGGGCTTACTCTTTCTGCACTCAGGGGTCGTTCTTGGTAGGCTCGCCCCCAAGGTGGCACAGTGACGACCATGTGGGATGTCAGGAATCAAACTTGGGTAGGCTGCATACAAAGCAGCCTGAATTCCTGGAATGTGAATGTAGTCACTAGGAACTTAGGGGTGAGCAAAAGAGTCATAACAGAAAAGATAATGTTGGATCAAAGTTATAGAACAAATACCTTGAGTAACCTTGAGAGTTTGTGTCAGCGATACTATTAATATGAATTTCTGAGAAAATTTTTCTTGGTAATAGGGAAGTGCGACTTTAGGGGTGTCTATTAGGGTGTCTTGGGGAAACACATGGTTCTATTATGTGACCTGGATGAAGTGAATTTAGGTGAATCAAGGGTCATCTGTGAGGTGAACTTTGGGGTAGGGTAGGGGTGAATTTGATTGTGAAGATAGCTGGACATTTACTTTGGGATAAATAGAGGTAAATGGGATGCCTTGAGGGCCAGTGGGGAGTTGACCATGAGAGACTCAGGTTGATTCGTGAGTGAGACTATGAGCTATTTTAAGATATCTGTAGTCAAACTTTAGGAAGTGAGACATCTTTTGAGTTGTTCACCGATATCACTAGGACGAATTTGGAGGTGACTTTGGAAAGTGTCTGGGGATGATCCTGAGGCATTTTCTTCCTCCACCCAGTTCTTATCCTCATGAGTTTGGGCTTCCTGTTCCTGGTTCTGCCAGTATGTGGATTTTATTTCACATGGGACAGCCCCAAACTTGACACAGACTTGATGAGAATTTGATTTTACTGGGGGTAAGGAACTGGGTGGGGTGGGCATTTAGCTGTAGGTCGCAATGGTCTCCCGGATCCAGTCCACATATAATAATATTTTGACATAGAGGGAAGGTCTTTGGCGCACTGCACATATGGGATAGCCCCAGGATGTGATTCCTTGAAGCACTCCATCACAGACGAATGGGCCCCCCGAGTCGCTCTACAGCACAGAGGGGAGTGGGAAAGAGAGAGGTCAGAGGCTACTGCCAGCAATGGGGACATCATTGTCCAGGTGTGAAATTCTAGGACTCAGGCTGAGGCAAGTGCTGGCTAAAGTGGGGAGTAATTTGGGATTGGGGAACAGACATGTCATCGTAAAGAGGAGTGGCAGCCTTGTAGGGAGACCCCAAGCTACTCATCCCAAGCCCTTCTGGGGAATCCCCCTCCTGCTTGCAGTTTTCAGACTGGTGATAATATATGTTAGAAGGAGAAGGAGGGTAGAGGTGCAGGGTGGGGCTTCAATCTGGACTGGGATTCCCTAGTGGTGGAGGGGGCGGGGGGGGGCCGGGTTCAGACTCACAAAACAGGTGTCCTTGCCTCCCTGCATGACTCCAGCACACAGCATGGACTCGGTCACCTTGGCAATTTGGGCCTTGGCACAGTTGTCGTTGGGCAGGAGGTCGAGATCCACACACTGAAGCGTCCTTGATAAATTAACTGTGGAAATTAAATTAGAGAGACAACAGCCGCTCCTGTTTCCGGGGTCTGCATCCTGCACCCTACCTGCCCAGCCAGACCACCCTCCACAGCCCCCATGACAGCAGATCCCTTACCTCTCCCCTCCCACTGGGAGACACCCTCTCATTCACTCCACCCCACCTTAGACCCTGTCAGCCCCTGTCAGCACCCCCTCCAACCCCCAGATCTTTGCTTTGCCCTGCTTAGTCAAGGGGCCCTGGTATATGATTTATGGTTGTTATTTTTTGTTTGTACTCAGCTGTGTCAGGGCTTACTCCTGATTCTGCTCAGGGGTCAGGCTTGGGGGATCATATAGAATACCAGAGATGAAAACAGGTAAGGCCAGCACCCTCCACCCGCTGTACTCTCCCTCCCCTGGCATCATACCTTTATAAGGATCGATGCTGCCCCAGCCAGAGGCATGGCACATGCTCCCTACTTGGGGCTCCTGGGTGGGCAGGTCCATGACCTGCACTGCGGGTGTGAGCTTCGCAGGCCTCTCTAGGCGCAGCAGCATGAGGTCGTGGCTGAAATCCACTCCCGTGAATGTCTCAACAAACTCCTTCCAGGTCATTTTGTTATTGCCCAGGGCATCTAGGAGACTCAGGTTGTAGAGAGGATGCACAACACTTTTAGTGACCTGGAAGGACTGGACTGTGCTTTCAGGAGAAACACGGTCCTGGTGTCCCAGCTTGACCTGATAATTGCTGTGAGGAGAGAATAAAGGCGGGGTGAGGGGAGAGGAGATTTGAGAATGAGAAGCGAAGGGAAAAAACCAAGGGGGGAGGAGAGAGAGATAAAGAGAGAGAGATGCTGAGTTATGAGGAAGAGAGTACGCAAGGGAAGATGAGAGAGAAAAGGTGAAAGAAATGGACAGAGACACGGGGAACACGAGGGAGGTCGGACAGTTGGGAAGAAAGGGCTGGGGACGCTGTGAGCTGGAGCCACAGGAGGGAGGGGTGAGGAGGAGAGAGCCACAGGGGAAGAGCAGGATGAAGACCAAGACAGCTAAGGAGGACAGAGCCAAGAGAGAGCAGGGGAAACTGAGTCAGAGGGGGTTGGGCAGGATGGGAAGCTGGGAGGGGTTGCTGAATGCATCTGCATTGTGACAAAGGGGAGTCCCCATCAGGTGTGTGGCTTGGTCCTCATCCCCCTTCCCACACGTCGGGGGGATTCTGGGTGCCCCTTCGTAGCAGAGGTGGTTACTCAGCAGGGCTGGGGCAGAGGGAGTGAGGCAGAGACCCAGAGAGACGGAGCAGGAGAGGAAGGAGATACAGGCGCAGAGAGAAAGGGAGAGAGAGGAGAGGGAGAGGGAAAGAGACAAAACAGAGGGGGAGGGAGAGAGGAGGGCGAGGAGAGAGGAGAGGAAGAGAGTGAGAGAGAGTGAGACAGAGGAAGAGGAACCCTAGTCACAAAGAAGGAATCACCAGTTACCTGAAGGAGATGAAGCCCTAGTCAGCATGTCCTCTCTCCCCTCAGGTCCCCGGTCCCCACATACCTGGTATAGCAGTGAGCTGCTGTGAGTACCCACTGAGGGTGCACAAGAACACCCCCGCACATAAAGTTGTTGAAGTAGTACACAGCCGCCATCCAGGGCTGGGAGTGTCTCTCACACTCCCAACCTCCAATGACCCGGGGGATCTGGACACCAGGAGGATAAGGGAGTACAGTGCCTGTGGGGGAGATTTTGAGTCAGGGGTGCAGGATCGGGACCCAGGACCGGGGCTGGGGTCTCTGCAGATGGACGGGGCAGTTGGAACTGTGGGCGGGTGGAGAGACAGTGCTGTGAGCACAGACCCCTCAAGAAGAGGGAGAGAGGAGGCAGGTCTTGGGTTGAGTGTTGGGTGTTGGTCTGGAGTACAGAGGACCCTAGGTGCTAAGAGGGAAGATTTAAGAGAGTAGGAAGAAGCTGTTGGAAATTAGGGGGAGCATTGGGGGGCGTGATGTGGATCAGGTTTGGCAAATGATCAGTTTAACCTTTTCAGGGTTCTGAAAAGGACGCAGTTTTGGACAGACTTTGGGGCCTGAAGGTGTCATAGGGCTCAGAGTATAGGGGAACTTAGGGTTCTGAGCCAATGTGCGAAGAGAACAAGGTAGCTCTGGAGAGGAGTGGTGGCCCTGGGCCAGGGCGGGATGGAGATGAATGGAGTAAGGGTTGTGGCGGTGAGTTTTTCTGGGACCCCAGAAAAGCTGGGGAGTAGGGTTTTCTGGGGAAACTCACAGGGGACACATTTCTTGGTCTCAGCTTCTGGCCTCCCCTCCGGGGGAGAAGGGGCAGTAAAACCAGGACTGCGAAGGAGTTTGGGATCCTAGGATATTTCTGAAGACCAGGAGTTGAGGGATCCCACGGAGGAAGGAATATGTAGCTTGAGGTTCTAGTGGTTTTGCTGGGCAAGTAGGTGCTTGCTTTCCTGGATGTGGGTCCAAGGGCAAAATTTCTGGAGAAGGAAAGTTTTCCAGCACCCCAACCCAGAATGGGGTGCCCAGATGGTGTTACCAGACAGACATCTGGGAGGACTTGGGGGGGACTAGCTGTTGGGAATAGAGGGTGCAGCTGAGAGCTGGCAGTGGGCGGGGAGGAGTCCCTGGGTGGAGGAGGATTTGGGACCCAGAGAACACGGGACAAGGAAGGGAAACAGAATCCCCAGTGTCCAGTGCCATTATGGTGGTGGGACATTTTGGAAGAATCAAGATTCCCCTGAGGTCCACCCCTTGTGGGTGTGGGTGAGTGGGGCAGAGGACATTCTGGCTGTTCCAGGAAAGGGGAAAGGGCAGAGGCTGAGAATCAGGGTCCCCTTCACCCCACCCCTTCTGCTCACCTGTCCCTGTCAGGGTCAGAGCCAGGTACAGGAGCAAGACACACATGGTGGCAGAGACGTCCGTCCGTGTCAAGCAGGTGGCAAGCTTGGAGCTGAGCAGGGAGTCTTCTCTGAGGCTTTAAGAACCCTCACCCGACTACAGCACCCGCCCTGATCTTGCTGCCACCCAGATGTGACCTGTTCCCAACACTGGACAGACATCCCTCCCCATCACTCCAGTGTACCTTGGGAGGAAGGAGAGCCTGTCTGTGACTTGGCTGGTCCAGAGTGGCAGCCCTTGATTGCTGGCTTTTTCCCAGGAGCCACAGGCCAAGTGGACAGGTTGAAGCTCCTGGCACCCTACTTGGGGACAGAGCCAGCCAGGGAAGGTGGTTCGGGTGGCAGTGAGTGGCGCAGCAAAAGGAGGACAGAGGAAACCAGACTCACAACACAGTTTCCTCCATGACTCAACCCCAGAACTTGCGTAGCTTTATTTTTTAAATTTATTATTTTTTTGTTTTGGGGTTCCCACCCAGTAGTACCCAAGGGTTATTCCTGGCTCTGTGATCAGAGATCATTCCTGGTGGGCTCCAGGCTTTGAACCTGGCTTGGCTGCATGCAAGGCAAGCACCCTACCTGCGATACTCAGCCAAATATGAATATTTAAATACCAGTTGTGAGTATTCCATATCTTTAAATACTCTCACTCCCTTCCCCTAGCACTCCTGCAAACCTCCCTGGAGTTCCCAACTCTCTATTCAAATAGAAGCCCTGAGCTTTCAGAATATCCCAATTCCTGCAACCCACTCCCTGCACCCAGGATCTAGGGCTACAAATTGAGGGTCCTCTCATAATACACACCGATCTAGAATGTGAAGTTTAGGGTATCCTGAGTCAGTTCCCTAAAAATTCAATCCAGTGTGATTCCCCACATCTCACCAATGTCAGGGTTTCAATGAGTCCTCTCTGTTATTCCCAATACCTAGGGTTTCCAATTTCCAGAAACCCCCAGACCAGCTTCTCTTTAAGGCTAAGTTCACCATCTTCACAAATTCCAAGTCCTTCCACCCTCTAACGAAGGTGCAGGTCTCAGGAGCCGGGTTCCTGCACATCAACATTGAGCAACCTCAGAAACCACAGCCTGGGGTGCCTGGAAGCTCCACAGACAAGATTCTGTCAATACCTATGGTAAAGCGGAGGAATCCACCTGGTCTCTTGGCTATTTCATCAAATAAGGCAATTTTGGGCTTTCTGCCCCTGTGGTATGTCAGGAACCCATGATATCCAACCCATGTTTTATACCTAAGAACCACAGAATCTTTACCATTTTTTCACACTGTTTTTCTTTTTGGCTATATCCACCAGGAACCTAAGAGCAAATCTTGGAGAAAACACAGTTTCTGTTCTTACACATTTTGTGTGTTTTGGATCCTCACTCTGGGGTCTGGAGATACTGAGCCAGACCTCATTGTTATGCTCATCACTCATTTTCTCCACCCAACAGCCCAATGATGAGATTAACAATCTGTGGAGTCCTTCTATCTGAGATGGGGAAACTGAGGCTGAGTGAGGGTGGGTCTGAGGCTCAAGTTTAGCCTAGCCTTCTGACTCCTGCTTCAAGCCTTGTCTCCTCACCCAGGATCAGGAAGGAGCTGTAAGGGAACCATGCAGTGGTTTGACCTGCCCCCACCTCTAACTCCCGTTAACCCCCACCCACTCCCAGAATAATCACACAAACTCCTACAGACAAGTATGTACCAGCGTTTTGTTATCTTGGGGTTCACAGGTGAGTCTGAGCCACAGTGGTGCCCTTGGCAGGGGTGAGTCCTTAGAGAACATCTGGTCCTTGGACAGTTCTGGACAAGGCCCATTCTTGCCTGGCCAGACATGGGAAGTAGCCACACACTTAGTTCCTCTTCATGGTGTCCCTGATCCACTCCAGGTAGTCGCAGACTTTGGTATAGACTCCTGGCTTGGTGGTAGTGTCACAGGGAACATCACCCCAAGACACAATACCCTGCATGATACCCCCGCAGACTAGAGGACCCCCAGAGTCACCCTGTAGAAGAAAGAGAACCATGAGAGAAAAACTTCCCCACTCAGTGCTCCCCAAACCCATCCTTATCACATCACAGTCCAGAAAAATGTACCCCAATTCTACCCCCAACCCTTCCCAACCCAGCCCTACAGCCCCCAACTAGTGGCACCTAAACCAAGATGCCCTAACTCAACCCAACTCAGCCAACCTAAGCTTCTCCTTAGACCCTCAACCATTCCCCATTCAATACCAAACTAAGCACAAACTATCCTCACTGCCAACACCACAATCAACCCCCACAGATGTCTTTTGCATCTCAAACAAAACCTACCTCCCAGAGTATTCCCCCACCCTACCTCCCATCTACAACCCTGTTCACTCTAAGTTCCAGGGACTGGAGAGATAGTACAGTGAGTAGAGTGTTTGCCTTACACATGGCTGACCCACTTTCAATTCCCAGCATCTCATATGGTCCCCTGAGCACCGCCAGGAGTAATTCCTGAATGCGAATCCAGGAATAAGCCCTGTGCATTGCCAGGTGTGACCCAAAAAGAAAAAAAAACTTGCACTCTAAGTTCCAACCCCAGTGCACAAGCATTTCTGCCACATCTGCCAAAACCAATATGATACCACCCAACTGAACCCATCTAAATTCAACCCAACTCAGCCTAACCCAAACCAACCCAGCTCAACCAAACCCAACCCAAACCAACCCAAGTCAACCCAACCCAACTTAACTTAACCCAACTCAACCCATCCAAGTCAACCCAACCCAACCTTACTCAACCCAACCCATCTCTTGGCCTCAGACCAAAGTGCTCACCCTCACTCTCATTGCTCCTCATTTTTAAGCCCCCAAACCTATCCTTGGATTGTTGCTGGGCCTAAGCAAGAGCCCCACTTCCTCTCCCCCACCCACTGGCGATTTTGTTTCCTGTCCTCCATCCTCCCCCACTGGCGCTCTGACCTCACAGGAGTCTGTGCCTCCACCCTCCACGCCTGCGCACACCATGGAGTTCCAGACGTGCCCTGGGTAATCCTTGCTGCAGGTGGCATCCGAGATGATGCTGATGTTGGCACAGTGCAGCGTGTCTGGGAGACTTACTGGAGGAAAAAAGTGGACATGGGGTGAACCCTGGTATTTCCGGGCCCCTCTCGCCCTCCTCACAGGACTCTGCAGGCGGGGTTCCCGGAGGTGTGGGGTCCAGCGCCGGCGTTCCACGCACCTTTAGGCTTGGAGCTTCCTGTAGTCCCCGGCCTGCTGCTGGACACCAGGCCCCAACCAGACACGACGCACGGCTCTCCGGGTCGTGGGCAGTGCGTGGGCAGCGTTACGGGGCGCACTTGTCTGGAGAGGCGTGCGGGCTGCGCGAGCCGCAGCAGCATGAGGTCGTGGCGGTGGCTGAGAGGTTCATAGCCCGGGTGCGGGATGACCTGCACCACCGGTCGCAGCTGCTCAGAGCTTTCGCGCTTGCGCAGATTATGCTTGCCCAGGCGTACTCGCATGAAGCTGAGCAGGTGGGCGCAGGGAAAAAAAAACGCAAAGAGCGAGCTTAGGGTATCTGGGTATGGAGGCTGTGGCTTCAGCCTCCTGCCCTTAGAAACCAAGGACTGCAAAATTGTGCGCTGGCCTGGAGAGCTCCCCACGTGCTTGGTGACCGCCCCAAGCGGAAACGCAGCCCTTTCCTGCAGCTCTTTCATCGTCAGCCCGGGGGCTCCCGAACCCCTTCCCTGCCACCCACCACCAGGCCCCAGGCCCTAGGCCCAGCTCCTACCGGGTCTGGCAGTGCGCAGCGGACAGTACCCAGCTGGGGGCGATCAGAGAAGCTCCACAGTTGAAGCGGCCCCGCTCAAAGAGCGCCACCTGCCAGGGCTGGGAGTGCGGCTCGCACTCGGCCCCGCGCATCACCTTGTCGCCATCTCCCTGGGCCGCTGTGACAGGGGTGAGAGGGGTGCTGCCGGTCACTGCCCTCCTCCCTCCAACGCCCTCCGCCGCTGCCTGCACCGCCTCCCACACCCTGGCCTCCCTGGCTGCAGATTCGTTTTGGTTTTGGGGTTTGGGACCACATCGAGGAAGCCGGGGTGCGTGGAGAGGATTGAGGGGATGCAACTCCCGAGTTGTGTTGCTCTGAGTTCATTGGGGGTCGACAGTCTCTGGCATTGGGCTCCAGTGTGCCAAGCATGAGCTCAGCCCCTTGCGCTATCTCCCCAAATTTCCTTTTCCTTTTATTAATTTTATTTGGGGGGGGGGAGTTGTGCTTGGGGCTTGCTCGTGGTTCTGGGCTCAGCTGTCCTTCTTGGTGGTGCTCAGGGACTGAAAGTGATGCCAGGGATTGAGCCCAGGTCAGCTACCTGCAGGGCCAGCTGCTGTTCTGACTCTATCTCTCTGGCCTTATAGTACCTTCTATCCATTTTTTGTCATTTGGGGCTGGGGGCTGGGTCCTGATAAACATGAGGACTTGGGGTTGGGGGTCATTCCTGCAGGTGCTCAGGGATCCTTGCAGTGCCAAGAATCAAGCCAAGGGCACCCGGATTTCTTTCAGCTCTTTGACTCATTTTCTCTGTCCTTTTTTGCTTTCTACTTTTCAATCATTTTTATTGGTCTCATTATTCCAGTGCAAATATTTGTATACGTCTTTTGCATTAAACTTAATTAGGTGCTTTGTTTTGGTTTGGTTTTGGGGTTTTGGTTTCTGGGCTACACCCGTGGTACTCAGGGCTTACTCCTGGCTCTGTGCTCCGGGATCACTCCTGGCAGGGCTCAGGGAACCAAACGGGTGCCAGGGATCAAACCCAGGTCCTGGCTGGATGTAAAGCAAGTGCCCTTAATGCTGTGCTATCTCTCCAACCCTGAACCTAATTGCTTATTTTCAGTTCTTTAAAATCCTGCCCTTAGGTTTCATTTCCCACCCTCTCTCTAGCTGCCACAAGCACTTTCTCCCTCCCCAGAACTGTCACTCGCCCTGAACCACATCCTTACTCCTTGGGTTCTGGGGAGGGGAGGAAGCACCAGAGAACAAAGTGTCCTCGGTGGCCTGGAGTGGTGACAGGCAGAGGATGTAATTCCACACTGATGACCCCTCAATTTCCCCAGCGTGTCATCCACTTCCTGGAAAGTGGCCACTCAGACTGTCATCCACAGCCTTGGTTCCCTTAGGGACTTTGTCACCAAGTGCACGGTGAGACAGGACCAGGGCGTGGCCACTTGCAGTCTCAGACAAGGAGGCGAGCCAGTCTGATCCTGGCAGAGGGAAGGAACAGAGCTGGAGGCTGAGGTCCACTTGCCAACCTCACCAGCATCCCTCAAGGGCACAGTTGAGCTCATGGACAGGAACTGCACAGCCAGACCAGGTGCCCGTGCTCAGGGTCCAGCAAAGATTGGTGATGTGGTGGGAGGTATGTGGATGTGGTGGGTGAGGAGTTCCACAGGAGGGCCTTAGCTCAGTGGAAGGGCAGGGGCTGCAGACGGGGCTGTGGGTCACTTGGGCTGCATCTGGCCAGACTAAGCTGGAGGAGGTGGAATGTGGAAGCTCTAGCTGGGTGCAGTGGGCACAGAGAGGGCCTAAGGGGAGTTCAACAGAGGGTGATGGAGCCCAGCGTTCAGGGGGGCATGGCTCAGGAAAGCTTACTCTGAGCAATCTGGACTCCAGAGAGCAGGTCATAAGGAGTTTCTGCCCGATGTGCCTCTCCCGCCTCCTGGGGTGCTCTTGACCTGGCTACCCCACCCTGTGCACACCCTCGAATCCCATTTAGAAGAGGTCCCCCCCAACCCCACCCTGCCTGAGCTGGGCTCAGCCACAGACCTGGACACGATTGTCCACGATAGATGCTGGCTTAAAGGTAAGACGGAGGAATGCCCAGACAGGTGAATCCATTCTCTCAAGGCCACACAGCAAGGACAGGGCAGCCCCAGAACTCCAATTCAGTACTGAGAGAAGCCTCAGGGCACATGGGGATGCCCCTGCTAACCAGACATTTAGGGGTGCTATACAACAGAAATCGTTGGGAGTGGAAGGGGGTCATGCTGGATGGAGGGCACCCAGTCCCACTGACCACTCCCCTCATCATCTGTAGATGCCAGCAGGTTGGAGGCAGTGAGGAGAAGCCAAATTATGGAGGGGCCACCAAGGCTCAGCTGACTTCTGGCGAGAGAGTAGGACAGAATGAATCAGGGACCCATGAGAGTCCCCCTCCCGCCCCTGCTGGATCCCTCTCATCTCACTCCCCAGCCTCCAGATGCTTTTCCTCCTGGATTCCAGACCCCTGCATGGCGACAGCCCCCAACACCCAGGATCACTTGTTTCTGGAACACTCCTTCATCCCCAGTGCCCTGAGTGGGGGCTCCTGTGTCCCCTGGCCAAGTCCCAGTTCTCTCTGGCCTTTGGGGCTCAGCCATGGACACACTGTCCTTCCCCAGGCCCCTGACTCTGCCTCTTCCTGCTGTCCCCAGAGACTCTTTGTCTCACTCCGTTGTTTCTCCATCTGTGCCTCTCTCTGCTTTCCTGGCAGCGCTAGGGTCTCACCCGGGGTCTTGGACCCAACATGTCCACAACTAAGCCAGCTCCTGGGGTCTTTTACACCCAGAGTGACGCTGTTCCCTTCTGGCTCACTGGAACCCCCAGAATCAAGTCTTGGTCTCCTGGCTTCATTCTTTTTATGGGGGGGGGGGGCACCCTCAGTTGTGCTCAGGGTTCATGCCTTGTGCTCCTCTCCAGAACTCCCCCTAGCGGTGCCTGGGGACTGTCCATGGTAGAGGCAGAAACTGCT
>JAOXYA010216684.1:0-20037 GCA_028565675.1 Sorex palustris | reverse complement strand
CAGGAATTACTCCTGGCGGTGCTCGGGGGACCATATGGGATGCTGGGAATCGAACCCGGGTCGGCCGCGTGCAAGGCTAATACCCTACCCGCTGTGCTATCACTCCAGCCCCAAACCTTTGTCTTTTTTACTCAATCCACATAAACTTGTGGCAATTTTATTTTCAGATCCCCCCCAAAATTTTCCAGATCATACCAAATAGACATAAGACTTTCCACTTTCTGACTGTAGCTGGCAGAAGGAGAAATTGTTAGGAAAAGTACTAGGGCTGGAAAGAAAGCTCAACAGGCAGGAGCATGTTCTGCATGCAGGATACCTGGGTTCCGTCTGGGCACTACATGGTTCCCCCCCCCCCCAGCCCCAACCCAGGAGCAACTCCTGAGCACTTCCGAAACACTTTGAGGGACAGGAGTGTGCTGGGAGTGAAAGTTACCCCAGAGCACTGCTAGATGTGGTTCCCCCGCCCCCAAAAGTCTTCCATTCGTGGGGCTGGAATAATAGTATAGCAGACAAGGCCCTGCCTTACATGCGGCCGACCCGGGTTCTATCCTCAGCATCCCCTCTGGTTCCCCCGCACACAGCCAGGAGTAAGCCCTAAGCACTGCCGGGTATGGCCCCAAAACAAACAAACAAGTCTCCCACTCCACCTGAACAAGGTGCCACCTGAGTGGAGCTTGGAACAAACAGTGGCCTGGAGAACAGTCAGTGGCAGAACATCTGCCTGCCACACTTGACATGTGCAAGGCCACTGCCATTTGCAATCACAGCTCCCACGGTGTGCTTACCCCCAAAGGTGGTTACAACAATAATGACTCAACATAATGGAAAGGAAGGAGAGAGAAATAAGGGGTAGCTGGAAGGGTAGCACAACTGAGAGGGCACTTGCCTTGCAAAGGGCTAACCCAAATCAAGGCCCTAGCACCCCTGAGCCTGCCAGGAGTGATTCCTGAGAACAGAGCCAGGAAAAAGCCCTGAGTGTGGACAAAAAAAAATAAAAGGAAGGAAAATAAGAAACCGGGGAGTTGAGAGGCAGGATGGGGGACATGCACAAGAAAATGGACAAAGACCCCCTGGGCAGAGGCAGAGGGCCATACTGTTTCCTGGGAGAAATTGGAAATAGTTTCTTTTTTTTTTCTTTTTGGGTCACACCCAGCGATGCTCAGGGGTTACTCCTGGCTCATGCACTCAGGAATCACTCCTGGTGGTGCTCCGGGGACCATATGGGATGCTGGGAATCGAACCTGGGTTGGCTGCTTGCCAGGCAAACGCCCTACCCGCTGTACTATAGCTCCAGCCCTAGAGACACAAGAGTCTTGAGGACAAGTCCAGCCAACAGGGTGTGGGTGGCCGGGAAAGGGGTTTCTCCTCCAGAACTGGCTCAGCTGCCCCGAGTATCCAGCTCTCAGGGACTGGGTCCCCCGGCCTCTGACCCTCTGGGGTGATGCCCTGCAGACCCCAAAGGCTCAGCCCCTCTGGTGGACCCTGCACCCCCTCTGCTAGGCATTGCCCACCCAGAGTCCGTGATAGGCTGTGACAGGCCGTGACAAACCGGGCTGCCCGCTGCCAGAGTCTTTTCCTCTTTCCTGCGTCCATCTGGCCTGGCAGGGCCCATGGGAATTCCTTAGAGTCTTTCTGGGTGTCACATAGGAGCCCCCAACTCCTCAGACCCACCCAGCACATCCT
Source organism: Sorex palustris (assembly GCA_028565675.1). NCBI lineage: Eukaryota > Metazoa > Chordata > Mammalia > Eulipotyphla > Soricidae > Sorex > Sorex palustris. The sequence continues at coordinate 18,354 of JAOXYA010216684.1, read as the reverse complement.
GCTGCCCAGCCCACAGGAGACACTGGGAACAGCACCCCCAGACACACGCCACTGGTCACGCACAGAATCCTTCAGAGGTCTAACCACTAGGTAGTACAGAAGCCCCCGCCCCCCAAGACCCCGCCCACCCTTCCAAACAGACATCCTATCGGGGTCTAGAGGGTGGCTGGCCTCCTGGCCCAGCCCCATCACACCCTGGCCCACTCCCTTTCAAGAGGCAGCCCCACCGAGGGCCTTTGCACATGCGGCCTCCCAGCCAACATTTCCTGCTCAGCCCTTCTCAGCTCTGTACTTGTGGTTTCTTTCCTTTTTATATTTGTTGTGGGGGCCACACCTGGTGAGGCTTGGCACCCAGGACCACACCAGACACTATCTGGCCACACCCAGGTCCTCTGGGGGTTGTGCCTTGCCAGGGATGGAACTCGGGTTTCACACATCCAAGGCGAGTACTCTAACACATTGAGCTGCGTCCCCAGCTTCAGGCCTAGCTCAGCTCTGCTTGCCCCCAGGCCTGCATCTCTGCCTGTCGGCCTTGTTTTGCTCACAATCCCCTTTGTTTGTGCTCCCGATCCGGTGGCTGAGAGGGCCTGGGACAGCTTCTGCTGTGGAAGGGGGCAGGGGCCTGTCCACTCATCATGCTGACCAGAGAGTGGACAGCAAGGCCAAGGGCAAACATGGGCCACACACTGAGACAGGCAGCCAGTGGGAAGGGCTCTGGAGACAGCTGGCGTGAGGCGGGCGGCTCGTGTCATGGGCCCTGGCAGGTATGGGACATTCTTAGGGGGAGTCTGTGGAGGGAGAAGGTGACCAGGGTCCACCCACCCAGGCCTGGGAAATGGCTCTCCATGGATCAATCTGGGAGGCCTTCCTAGAAGAAGATCCCTGGCTCCCTTGCCGATGTCATCAAGGACTGGGCCAAGGATCTAGTGGCCAGAGGGCAGAGGCCCTGCAAACCGCAGGGCCCTTTCTGCCCGGAGTCGGGGAGTAGGAAGCTGGCCCCTGCCCTGCGCGCCCAGGCTCTTCCTACCTGCTCGTCCACTTTGTGGGCAATGAGGGTGGCTCCTTCCTCCAGCTCTGCCATGCTGATGGGCCGGACCCGGAGCGCCACCTGGGAGGGAGGCAGAGCACCAGGATGAGCCAGCGAGGGCAGTGGATCCCTCCTGGGAGCAATCCCCTTCATTCATTCATTCATTCCTTCATTCACTCATTCACTCGTTCATTGCAGGGCTCCTGGCCGGGCTCAAAGGGGCCCCTCTGTGGAACCGGAATTGTCCCCTTCACAAAGCATCTCACTGGGTCTGTCTCTGACCCAAGGACTCCTTTATAGGAGGCGGCACTCCGGCCCAGGAGAGCAGGTGCGAACCCCTGGGGCAGGGGGATCTCAGGGAGACACTCAGGGACGCATAGGACTGAGTACCACTGCATCTCGCCACCACTGAGCCCGGCTTCCCTGGGCTCTGAACATGGTGCTCTGGGCACTGCCTGCCAAGGACTCGCTGTCCAGGAGCATGATGGGCAGCCCGCCAGGCAGGGCACAGCCTGGCCACACAGGGCGGCGGGGGAAGGGGGATCCTGTCCCTCCAGGGAGAGATGGTGGTGGTCTTCCCCCCAAAAAAACTATGTGGTAACTAGTTTTGTGGGGGTTTTTTTGGGTCACACCCGGCGGTGCTCAGGGGTTACTCCTGGCTCTGCACTCAGGAATCACGTCTGTAGTGCTTGGGGGACCCTATGGGATGCCGGGGATCGAACCCCGGGTCGGGCACGTGCTAGGCCAGAGCCCTCCGTACTGTGATATCGCTCCGGTCCCAGCAGTGGTACCTTTGGAGGGAGTTTCCTCGTATGCTGCAGGGGAATTTGCTGCTGAGCTGGTTGAGTAGTGCTGATGACCCCCTGCAGAGGGCCCCCCCACTTCCTGTCAGACCCCTGTCCCACCTCCTCAAACACCTTCGACCTTGAGGGACACCTATCCTGCATGCCAAGGAAATCTGAGAGACCCCGCTGGATAGTGCCACCTGGGCGCTGGCTTTCCATTCGGCTCCTGCACCCCAAAGGTTCCCCTGAGCCCCACCAGAAGTGATCCCTGAGTGCAGAACAGGGGGTGAGCCCCCAGCACTGCCGAAATCAAATAAACAGCCTGAGGCCAGAGTTAAGATTTCCTGGGGGGACGTGGGACGTCTCGGGAGCTGCGGGCTTCCCATGACGTCCCTGCACACCTGCCGGAGACTAAGCCCACCCATTCTCACAAGTTCGGCAGCCGGGAGGGAGCTGCGGTGAAGCAGAACACCAAGTCCTCCCCCATCACTTTGAGCGAACACCACCCGTGATTGGAATTCAGTCTTTATCCTGATGCGCCCCCCCTCCTTATCTCTTTGTAACCTTTCTCCTCCCAGACCCTCGCTCTGGTGCACAGGGCTGACCTGTAAGGCCGGGGGCAGCCTCTCCCATCTCTGGGGTCAGCCCACCTGTGACCACACACATGCACCCGAGTGCCCGAGGGTCCCGTGGAAACGCTGACCTTCCTCCCCCGCCCCCAGATGGCCTCTGCATCCGCCCTGTTTGAAGGACCCCCCTCAGACACCCATCTGCACAAAATTTAGGGTCGCGAGACCCCTCTGAGGAGTGGAGGGAGACGGGGTGGGGCCGAAGCAACACTAACTTTCCAGCTCTCGGGGCAAGTGGCCGCGACAGTCCCAGCCCCGGTCCCCGAGTGCCTTTGGGGGGGGGGGAGCTGGGCCCGTGCTCGGAGCGCAGCGGAGTGGGGCGGGGGCTTCTCACCATCAGCTGCTGGTCCTTGGGGTCCCCGCTGTCCTTCATGGCCGCGGGCTCAGAGGCTCAGACCGCGAGCGCAGGCATGGCCCAGCCTCGCCCCCACTGCCGGGCGCTGCCTGACAACCCGAAACCAACGACGCGCGGGCGGCCCAGGGCGCTGACCGGGGGCGGGGCCGGGGGAGGGTCCGCGGGCGCCGCCGTCGCCTCCGCGCCGCCCCCCGAGCCTGCGCCGCCCCGAGTCCACCCGGCCCCCGCCGGTGCCCGCCCAGCGTCCGTTTGGCCACCCTGCAGCCCTCCCCGAACCCCCCAGCTCGCGCCCCCAGCTCGCGGCGACGTGCGCCCTGCGCTTCAGGCGCACCTGCGGCCCGGACCCCTCCAATCCATCTGTCTTGTCAGTCTGTCCGTGTCTCCAGGGCAGCGGCCACGTGTCTCTGACTCGGGGGGGCCTGCGCCCACCCGCTGTCGCACGGGATCAGAAGCAGAAGGGTCCCTGGGCCCAGCGCAGCCCCCCACCAGCAGGGAGGGGAGCACCCTATGACTTTTAGGGTGTCTCAGATGGGCTACTTCCTAGGGCCCTGCGGGCAGCCCTCTAGGCAAAGCCCAGCTGGGGATCCAGGGCGTCTCCTGGGGTCTGCTGGAGCCGGACCCCCTGGAGGGAGCGAAGGGACCAGCCATGCCCCATCCCGGAGCTGCGCGCAATGGAAAGGTTTCTCCCGGTCCCCTGGGAGGCAGGATTGGGTACCCGCTCTGCTCCCAACATGGAGAGCCTGGGTTCCCCTTGGGGAGCGCGGACCCCTCCCTTGGTCCATGTTCCCTCTTTCTCATCTCCTGCCCCTTGGAAGCTTAGCCAGGCAGGGCCCCGGCCTTCCGAAGCCAGGGGGAGGGGGCTTTTCCCAGACGGGAGCTGGGGAGGAAGACCTCAGGTCCCCAGGGCCGGCGCAGACGGCCTGGCGCAGGGCCAGAGAGACAGCATGATGCCAGCTGTGCCCTGGGACCCGCTGCCCCAGCTGCTCCAGGAACCTGCGTTGTTTGTGGCGCTATTAATAACCAGGGCAGGAGGCAAATGAGGGGGAGAAGCCCAGCCACCAAGACGAAACCGGCCTTTTTTCTGCTCTCTCCCTGGGAACCCGGTGACTGGCTGGTGTGCAAATGGGTATTCCCCACAAGTATCAAGTGGTTCTGAGGTTGAAGTCCTTCTAGAAGGCCCTCCCAGCCTTCCTGAACCCACCAAGACATCCATTTGAACCCCATTCACTGACCTATCCCTCATTTTTCTTTTCTTTTTTGGGGGGTATGTGTGTCATACTTGGCGGTGCTCGGGGCTCACTCCTGGTTCTGCACTCAGGGATCACTCCGGGTGGGTTCAGGGGACCGTCAGCCATGTGTAATACCAGTGTCCCCCCCACTATGCTATTTCTCTGGCCCTGTTCTTTGCCCCATTTCCATGGGGTTTGTTTACTTCTGACACTTATTGTCAAATGCTTCTCTCTCTCCTTTTTTTTTTTTTTGCTTTTTTGGGTCACACCCTGAAATGCACGGGGGTTACTCCTGGCTCTGCACTCAGGAATTACTCCTGGTGGTGCTCAGGGGACCCTATGGGATGCTGGGAATTGAACCCAGGTTGGCCGCGTGCAAGGCAAAATGCCCTCCCCGCTGTGCAATCACTCCAGCCCCTGTTGAATGCTTTTATTACTACCACTTTCTTCAATTTATTTTTTTTAAATTAAAGATGAAGGCACCATAGACCAGAGCCTTCCCCAGGTGGGTGCTTGTCTTACACACAGCCAACCCTGGTTCGATCCTCGGCAACCCATAGAGTCCCCCCAAGCACCCCCCGGAGTGATCCCTGAGTGCAGAGCCAGGAGTAAACACTGAGCATTGCAGGTGTGGCCCCAAAACAAAACCAGCCAGCCAACCAACCAACAACAACAAAAATGCACTATGATTTATATAATCATGTAACTATGATTTCTGTAGTTACTCATAGCTACAGAAACCATAGGTGGGCAGCAGCGATAACACAGCGGGAGGGCATTTGCCTTGCATGCAGCCAACCCGGGTTCGATTCCTCTCCCTCTCGAAGAGCCCAGCTAACTACTGAGAGTATCCTGCCCGCATGACAGAGCCTGGCAAGCTCCCTGTGGAGTATTCGATATGCCAAAAACAGTAACAAGTCTCACAATAGAGACGTTACTGGTGCCTGTTCAAGCAAATCGATGAACAACAGGAGGACAGTGCTACAGTGCTATTCATAGCTGGGTTTCAGGAGTATAATGTTCCAGGCCCTGTCCCACCACCAGTGTCCACTTCCCTCTGCCAGTGTCCCAGGTTCCCTCCCAGTGCCCAGCCTGCCTCCCCATTTGGGGGCTTGTTGTGGGAATTCAGTGCTCAGGCTCACGGCTATAGTGCTGGCACTGTAGTTTATACGTGAATTTTGTTGTTTTGGCTTTTTGGGTCACACCTGGTGATGCTCAGGGCTTAACTGCTGGCTCTGCACTCAAGAATTACTCCTGGCGGTGCTCGGGGGACTAAATGGGATGCTGGGGATCGAACTCGAGTCTGCCACATGCCAGGCAAATACCCTCCCCACTGGACTATCACTCCGGCCCCCATCCATATACATAAATTTTGAACTTGAGGTAGCAAAGGTATGTTGCTAGCGGAGCCAGAGGGGGCTGGTGAAGGGGGTGAATCAAAGCTACCGGAAACAGAAGGAAGATGTTTCTTCCTTTCTTGTCTTGGAGACTCACCCCACGGTGCTTGGGGCTTGCTCCTGGCTCTGGCCGTGCTCAGGATACCCTGTGCTGCGCTGGGGGTCTAACTGGAGTCAGGGGCCGCAAGGCAAGCACCCCCTAACACATTTCCTCTGTCTCCCGTTTCTCTTTCTTGCTCCTGGCCAGACCCCAGGCCTCCATTCTGATATCTCTCCTGGAAACCTCAGGGCCTCTGGCTGGATGCCCTGTGGGAGAGCCCCGTCTCCCCGATTTCCAAAGCTCCAGCCGCGAGTGGACTCAAACTCGTCCCTCCTGTCTCTTCTCCAGCTCGCTCCTGGGCTCCGGCTGTTTTTTTCTGGGAGCTGCTCCTGCCAGGGCCGGTCAGATTTCCTTTTGGTTTTAGACCCACCCTCTGGCGGTGCTCAGGGCTGACTCCTGGCTCTGTGCTCAGGGGTCACTCCTGGCTGTGCTCAGGGGACCCTGTGGGGTGCCGGGAGGGGACACTGGGGCCCCCACGAGGCTTTGTTCTCCCTCAACTCCCCTCCCCCCACCTGCAGCTCCCGGCCCCCATTCAGGGGCTGCACTGGGGGTGGGGGGGTTCCAAGCGGGGGTCCTGGAGCAAAAGCTCAGGTTCGTGACAGCCTGTGAATGTCATGGCTGGCTGAGGCATGGGCAGGAGTGTCCCCTCCCCGCAGAGGGCTGGGGACCGGTGCAGAGCAGGGTGGCAGCCTTGTCACTGGGCTTTGCAGCAGCTTCAGGGAGACAAATGAAGCCTGACGTGGGAGGAAGGAGCGTGGTGGGCGAACACAGCGCCCATTGAGGCTCTGCTCCCGGAGGCTGCTCGGGCTGAGGTTCAGATGCCGGAGAGATCAGGGATCAGAGGTCACGTGACTCCTCATGGGCCTGGATTCCTGGCGGGGGGGGGGCGGGGGGCGGGGGGGGCGGGGGAGCTCTGCCTAAGCCTGAGCCCACTGTGCATCTCTGCCCCCCGGAGCCCCGACACCGGTAGTGGGGATGCAGAGTGGCACCCCATGGTGCCCCCACCCTGCAGCACCCAGGAGAGCTTGGGAAAGGATCTCCGGGGAGAGGTGACCATCGCCACCCTCCTGCAGGGCCCATGGATCTCCCTAGACTTGTACAAATGGCGCCAGCAGCCTCTTTGGTGTGTGTGTGTGTGTGTGTGTGTGTGTGTGTGTGTGTGTGGTGTATATGTGCATGAGTATGTGTGTTTGTGTGTGTGTACGAGTATGTGTATATGTGTTTATGTGTGTGTATATGAGTGTGTGTGAGTGAGAGTTTGTGAGTTTGTGTGTGTGTTGTTGCTGCCTGGAATTCCCCCCTTCCCCCACACTCTGGTAGAAGCACACACATGCATGCACATGTGAACACATAAAATCACATGTTCAAAAGAGGCATACACGTACACACACATATACGCGAGTGGCACGCACGCACATAGATGTACATACATGCATGCATATGCACATGCATATTATACATATACATGTGTGCATGCAGGTGACACACACATGGATACATAGACACAGGTGTGCTGCGAAAATGTACATACACGTGCACATGTGCACACACAGGTGACACACACGGGGCAGAGATGCCTCACAGGTGACACACATACACACAGATGCACACGCACACATGGGCACACATGAACACAGCCGTGACACAGGCTCAGCTGTTCTGCAGGCACTCAGGATGGTCCTCCCTGCCGGGGAGTGTCCCCCACCCCCCACGGGCCCATCAGCCCCCCACTATTCCAGGACTAGCGCGGCTGGGCTCTGCTCCCCCAGAGAGAGTGGGGTCTCCGTTTCCATTGAGGCTGGTGAGGGGGTAAAGGGGTCACTGTGGGGTTGGGCAGAGATGGGCCCTGTCCACGGGGCTCAGACCACTTTCCCTGAAATCCAGCAAAGACCCCCCTCCTGACACTCTGAGAGTTCTGCACCCCAGCAACTCGCTAAGGGGTGCCCCCAGCACCTGTGCCAACCTCTTCTGGGAGGCTCCTTGGGATTCAGGTTCTAAGTGGGGCATCCACTGGTCAGTAGCTGGCACTGGGGCCCGGGTCATCTTTGTCCTGAGCGCCATCCATCTGTCCATCCCGGGCATCTGGCCTCAGCCCACTGGACACTAGCAGCATCACCAAGGCCATCATAAGCCCCCAGAAAGACACAGGGACAGTCCCTGCCACCAGCTGAAACTGCTGCCCTCATGGCTCCTGGTGGTCACACAGCAGCGCAGGGGCTAGCCTTGGGGGTGCAAACCCACCAGTTCCCACGGGCTCTGCTCCCCGACACCCCAGATGTGAGCAGCCCCCTCCCTCCCTCCCTCTCTCCCTCCCTTCATGTCTCCCTTGCCTCCCCTGTCTCCAGGGAATGAAGAGGGTGGTATGACTCCTCCTGGGGCGATTGCCAAGATCAAGGGCTCGGGAAGTGGAGCCCCGGAGATCTTATCGGGTGCTGGGACCGGGGCCCGCGTATTATATTTTGCCTGTGGTCAACAGAGGTGTGGCTGGCCCTGGCTCCCGCTCCGGTGAGATTCAGGGGTTTTTGTTTTTCTCTTTTTGGTTTTGGGGCCAAATCCGGCAATGCTCAGGGCTTACTCTTGGTTTTGTTCTTGTTGCTTTATGTTTTTGGGCAACACCCAAGGATACTCAAGGGTCACTCCTGGCTCTGGTCTTGGAAACGGCTTCTGGCGGTGCTCGGGGACCATATGGGATGCGGGGGAATGGAGTCAGGGTTGGTCACATGCCAGGCAAAAGCCCAACCGCTGTGCCATCACTCCACCCCCGCTGGCTTTGCTGTTATTCTAGGTTTGGGGGCAGCGCCCAACAATGCTCGAAGGCTACTCCTGGCGCTGTGCTCTGGAATTACTCCTGGTGAGCTCAGGGGACTCTATGAGGTGCTGGGGAGTCGAACCCGGGTCTGCAACATCTCCAGGCGTGTGCCTTCGCCAGCTGCTGTCTCTGCAGCCCCCATCTTTTTTGTTTGTATGTTTTTTGGGGGGATTTTTTTTCTTTTTGGATCATACCCGGCAATGCACAGGGGTTACTCCCGGCTCTGCACTCAGGAATTACTCCTGATGGTGCACAGGGGACCATATGGGATGCCGGGGATTGAACCTCGGTCGGCTGTATGCAAGGCAAACGCCCTACTCACTGTTCTATGGTTCCAGCTTGAGTTTGTTGTTTTGTTGTTTTTTTGTGTGTGTGTGTGTATGTGTGTTTTGTTTTGTTTTTGTAAAGAACGACAGGAGAAATCTTAGCAAAGAGAATGACAACCTGGCAAGGCAATTTGGTGTTTAATGTGCCACGTCTGCCCAGGGAGAAGCGTTGGCAGCAGCTTGGGGCCCACGCTACAGTGCCCGCCCCCCATGAAAACTCCCGGGAGACAATGGACAGAAGCGGGAGGTGCCTTGGCACCCTGCCCTGGGCCTGTGGGCACTCTAAGAGGGATGAAGGGAAAAGGGCGGAGGGGGTTCCTGGAGAAGTGGTCCAGGGCTGAGAGATCTGGGCAGCCCAAGGCATGCCAGGGATGGGTAGGGCTGCCCCGCCCTCCCGCCATGGCCCACTCCGGTCTTGGCTCTGTCCAGTTGCATTTAGAGGGAGGGTCCCAGGGCCTGAGGTGGCTCCAGGAGCTGGACTTTAGGCTTCCTCCAGGTTTGGTCTCAGCTCCGCCTGGCTTCCAGCACCAGGTGTAGCCCCCCAAAAAAACAAAAACAAAAAAATTGAACAGGGGGCCAGAGAGATAGCACAGTGGTTAGGGCACTGGCCTTCCACAGGCTGACCCGGGGTCCTGGCACCACGTCAGGTCAGAGCCCCTCCAGGAGCGACCCCTGAGCACAGAGCCAGGAGTCAGCCCTGAGCACCGCTGGGTGTGGCTCCCCAGAAAATAAACCCAAAAACCCAATGAACAAACATAAGCCGGGGAGAGGACTCAGCCCTCCACTGGGGAAGCCAGGTGGAGCCAGGGGTGGGGAGGGGGCTCCTGGGCGCGGGGTGCCGACCGTGGCCGCCTGCTGCCAGGCTAAGTCTCCTCGGCTTCGTTGGTCTCCCCCAGGGGGCTCACCCCCTCGCCCTCGGAGGCCCCCTCTCCGTCGCTCTGCATGTCCTGCTCCTCCTCCACATGAGCCAGCGTCTGCCAGGACAAAACACAGTCGTGTCGGCGGGGGGCACCTGCCCCGAGTCCCAGAGCTTAACAGGGCAAGGGGCCTGGAAGCCCAAGCAGAGCCTGGCTCGGGCGCTGAGACAGACCTACAGATCAGCGGGCGGGTGGCAGCCAGGCACCCAAGACCCCTACCCGCACCCCGCTCCTCCCATGTCCCGTCCCCCGCGCCCTGACCCTTGCACCCCTGCTCCTTGGACCGCCCACCCATGCCCCAGGCCCCTCATGTCCCCCGAACACCCTGGACCTCCCATACCCCCACATCCCCCCTGTGCCTCCTGGACCCCACCCCGAGTCCTCCCCATACTCCCCAGCGCTCCCCCCATGCCTTGGATACCCCATATCTCCTTGCACCCCACCCCACACCTGGACCCTGGGCCCCTCACACCCCTTAACACATCCCCCACACCCCAGACCCAAACAAGTGCCCTGGAACCCCCACGTCCCCTGTGTCCCCACCACTGTGTTCCCCGGACCCCCACCCACACCCTGGCCCCTCCCACACCCCCACTGTGCCCTGCCCCCCACTCCTTAGCCCCCTACCTGTGCTCAGGCACCTCATGTCCCCCCATTATGTCCCCCGGACCTCACCTGAGTCCCCCCACACTCCCCAGCGCTCCCCCCATGCCCTGGATCCCCCATGTCTCCCCCACACTCCCGACATCCCCCATCCCTCACCCCTGCACCCCTGCACCCCGGACCCCTACAGGCGTTTGCTTGTTCTTCAAGGCCTCTGCCTCCTTCTTCCTCAGCTCCGAGAAGATGATGTCGAAGAACTCCTCCTCCGCCTTGGCCACTAACTCGTCCATGCTACCCGACAGCTCGGTGTCCCGCAGCTCCTCGTCCCGGCCCTCGGCACGGCCCTTCTCCTTCAGCCGCATCTCCCGGTGCCGCGCCTCCAGGATCTTCTCACGCCTCGTCTCCCGCTCGAAGATCTAGTTGGGTCCAAGCGAGAGCACAGCGGGGAGGGCGCTCGCCTGGCACGCCGCCTGCCCGGGGTGAATACCCGGTATCCCAGAGGGTCCCCAAGCCCTGCCAGGCATGGTCCACAAGCACAGAGCCAGGAGTCAGCCCTGAGCACAGAGCCAGGAGTCAGCCCTGAGCACCATCAGGTGTGGCCCCGAAACAACAAGAAGATCTGGGCCCTGCCCCAGGATGCAGAGAGAGCCAGGGTAGGGGCCAGGGGGGCCCTGGGTGCAGTGTCCCCTCCAGCTCTGCTTCAAGCATCTCCCCGGGGAGGTGGGAGGTGGGAACAGGGAATTTTCCCCACCCACCCACTACCAGCAACTCCATTCCAAATCTGCAGAGTGCAGAAAGTTCTGGAACAGCAGTATGTGGCAGCCCTGGGCCGGCTCAAGGGTGGAAGTCTGTCTCGGCCAGAGCCCAGAGGTTTTTCTTTGGGGTCTCTGTTCTACACGTGCCCTTCCAGGCAGGTCAGCTGAGGGAGTGGGGGGCTGGGGGCGGCCCATCTTTCTTCTCCAAGGAGCTCAATCTGTTCCACCTTAGTTTGGCGGATTCTATGAAACAGAAGCAGCTGGAACCAGCGTATTGAGGGGGGTGGGGTCCATGGATGGGTGGGACCCTGGTCTCCTCCAGGAGAGATCCCTGAGCACAGAGCCAGGAGTGAGCTCTGAACATAGAACTGGTGGTGAACCCTGAGCACAGAAGCAGGAGCCATCCCTGAGCACTGGAAACATGTGGGTTTGGGGCTGAAAGCCTGAGCCCCAGGGCAGGGCTGTGCCTTGGCTGCGTGCCCACGGTTTGGCAGGGAGGCCCCCAGCCCGGCACGCTCCAGCACTCACGGAGGAAGCCATGTTCCGCTCGTTCTTCTGCATGGTGGAGAGGCCGGGGGACACCTCCAGCAGCGTGGTGGTCCCCAGCTGGGAGCCGCAGGCGATGAAGGTCCCGTTGTCTTGCACCCGGAGGCAGTAAAGGGGCTCGTCGCTCACCTGCAGGGGGGCCAGTGTGACCCTCCCTGGACCGAGGGCATGGCCCTGCCCCCGGCCCCCAGGACCCAGCACAAACCCTGAGCCTGGTTGTCAAGGTCCTTCGAGGGGTTCCTCCAGCCTTACAGCACCCCTGCCCATCCCACGTCCATCCTCCCCAAGCCCAGCAGCGGCACAGCACTGGCCGTAAGAAACGACAGCCTGAGTGCAGCTGAGTTACTGGCCACCAGGATACAACGATCATCGACCAATGGATCGATCAGCTCAGCTGTCAGGAATCCTGTGTGAGGGTACTGAAGGAAGTGGTGGCGGGGGGCATGCATTGACTTTTCTTCCTGTTCTTTCTTTGTGGGGGGCCACACTCAATGGTGCTCAGGGATGACTCCTGGCTCTGTGCTCAGGGACCACTGCTGGTGGGGCTTAGGGGACCCTATGGGGTGCCGGGGATGGAACCCGGGTTGGCCATGTACAAGGCAAATGCCCTCCCTGCTGTATTGGGCCCTGGGAGACCCCGATGCCTGGGGGCTAGGGGGGCTGCAGGACCTTCAGGCTGAGCGCCGGGTCGCAATGCTTGAACACAAAGTCCCAAATGTCCAGGGTCCCATCCATCTTGGTGGTGAAGAACACGGCCGGCCTCACAGGGCTCCAGGTGCCATCCGTGAGGTAAGCCATGTGGTACCTGTCGGGGGGAGTCAGGGCCTCACAGGAGGTCTCACAGGAGGCAAACATTCTCCCTCCTTGCCCACCCATGACCCTCCAGAGCTCACCAGAAGCTCCAACAACCTTCCAGGTCTGGCCTCATCCACTCACTGGCCAGGGACCTCTCCACAGCTAATCCATATACCAGCCAGATGTTGGGAGCCCCCAGATGTGGGACTCGACAAAGGGAATTGGAGGCAGGAAACCCCCAGCAGCGTTAATGAGGTTATCAGGCTGGAGGGGACAGGGCAGTTGGAGGCGTTGCCTTGCATGCGGCCAACCTGAGTTCAATCCCTGGCACCCCAGAGCTGCCTCCCGGCCCTGCCAGGAGTGAGCCCCAAGTGCAGAGCCAGGAATAAGTTCTGAGCACCACCAGGTGTGGCCCCCAAACCAAACCAGACCAGAAACAGCACCCGGTCTGCCCTGGTTCGGGACATCTCGGCCCAGGAACTAAAGCCGAGGTGGTCTCGGCGAGCTCCGTTCCCTCCTGGGACTTCTCAGCATCACCTGCTCCTGGCCTGGCCTTCAGGCCTCTAAACACAGACTCACGGTGGAGACCGAGACCATCAGGGACTTGGACAGTGTGAGGGGGAGGATCTCTGCATGCCCCAACCTGGCCTCGGTGGGGGGCGTCAGGGCAGGGGTGTGGCTCTGCAGGAGGGACAGCCACTCGGAGGGCCACCCGCCCCTCGCCCGCCCCCCACCCCCCCTTACTTCGTCCACATGATGGATGACTCCCGGCTGTCTTCCGACCATATGCGGGCCGTCCAGTCGCCAACCGTCAGGAAGTTCTTGGGGTAGAAGGGGTTCCTCTGGAGCGCATAGATGGGGCCGTGGTGGCCTGAGAAGGTGCACACAATCTTCTCGCCCGCCGTCTTGGCCTTGCGGTTGCAGGAGATGACGATGCCCTGCTCTGTGCCCACCATGAACTTGGTGGGCTGTGGAGGAGACAAACACGGGCCCGGGGCCTCCATCAAGCTGAAGCTCTGCGGAGCTTGGCGGGCAGGGCAAGGGGAGGCACGAGGCAGAAGCCGGGCCAGGACCCCAGGGAAGGCCGTCTTGGGCTGCCCCCCTTTTTCTTTTTTTTTTCTTTTTGGGTCATACCCAGCGATGTGCAGGGGTTACTCCTGGCTCATGCTCTCAGGAATCACTCCTAGCGGTAGCTCAGGGGACCATATGGGATGCTGGGAATCGAACCTGGGTCGGCTGCGTGCAAGGCAAACACCCTCCCCGCTGTGCTATCACTCCAGCCCTCCCCCTTTTCAGACCCCACCGTTTAGGAGAAGCTGCTAGAGGGCCGACGCTGCGGCTCCCCCCTGTCACCCCTGTCCCCCAAGAGTCTCTTCACCGGCCTGGGGGAGTCCACAGCACCCAAGAGGCCACAAGGAAACCAGGCTCATGCGGGGTTCTCTATGCCTGGAGCTCAGGTATTGCCAGCAGCCAAGCTATGAGGCTCTGTAGGCCATGGCTGGTCCTCTGTCCCCTGCGGCCTATGTGGTCCTTGCCCTCTTGATACTCTGACACTCCCCAGCTGGTAGGTGCTCTGTTCGCATTTGTAGACTCCCTGCCCAGTGCTCACCCCATTCCCAAATGTGGCCTCCCTCTGCCACACAAGGCTCTGTCCACTCTATGTCCTTCAGCTTGGCTTCCGGCCACACCAGTCCTGGCAAGACCAAGCCCGCAGGGGCCGTGCAGAACAAGGGGGCTGGGGAGGGACTCCCTGAGCGGGAGAGGCATTTTCCAGGTGCCTCTGCAGTTCTCGAGGGTGACAGACGCCCCGCAGACCCGGGCTGCTTGAGTTTCCCCACTCAAGCGAGGCACTGATGAGGTTCCCATCCCCCAGAAAAACGAACACACAGACGGGACAGAGGGACTCAGGCCTTTCCTCCCCACACCCGCACACCCTGCCCGATTCCTGCCAGCCTGTGGGAGCCCATGTGACCTGGTGACCGTCCAAGGGGGAAACCAGGTCCAGCTGGCAAGATGCAATCTAGGGGCCAGCCAAGCCTGGCACCATGGACCGCACATTATTTTCTGCTTCCAGAAGCTTCCCTCAGACACTCACATCACGACTCACTTCGGCATTGCTCTTTTTCGACTCTGGTCTCTTTTCCTGGGGCGGGGGCTCTGGGACAGTAGCCGGCTCCGCTGGGGTGTTCCCCAAATCCCCCCTCTCTGGCTTCTCCTCCGGCTGGACACTGAGTCTCCTGATATCACTTCCTCTCCTCCCCCTCCCCCTCTTGCCCCCAAAACAAATCACCAGCCCAGAAACCTTCCCAAACAGAGGCCTGGGCTCCCGCTGCTGGCCCCGGCGGCCTCTTCCACAGAAGGGGGCTTTTCTGGACCCTTGTCTTGTTTTTCCCCAGGAACCAGTGAGAAGGAGCAAAGGGGCCATGCCCAGGAGGCTGGGCTGCTCCCTGCTGGAGAGGGGTTGTGACCACCACAGGGGCTGGTCCACGGCGCCCCCTGGAGGACAGGCAGGCAGCAGCGTCCTCTGCACTGGCCACAGCCTGCCCGGGCTCTCTGGGCCACAGGCCACCCATGGGATGACAGAGAAAGACACTCACCAGCGCTGACTCGAACTCCAGCGAGATCGCCCCCAGGGCGTTTTCCAGCATCTCCTTCCGGGTGATGTCCATGATCACCACCTCGGTGGGCTCACTCAGTTTCCGGATGTCCCACCACATGACCTGCAGGGACCGGCCACCTGGAGGCGCAGGCCCCGGGAGGGGGTGTTCTCCTGGCTTTGACCCGTCCACACCCCTCACTGTGCAGGGCCAGCCCTGGGCACAGAAGGCGGGGAGCCTGTATGTCGGGTTGGGGATGATGTTGTATGTGATGGGGGGTGGACGCTGTGTGTGGGTTGGGGGGATGGTCACTGTCGGGGTGATGGTCACTGTGTGGCGGTGGGGATGGTCACTACTGAGGAGGGGGACTGGGAGGACAGGAGAGCATTTGCCTTGAACACAGCCAGCCTGGGTTCGAGTCCCAGCACCCCATCTGGTCCCTGAGCAGATAGCCAGGAGTCAGCCCTGAGCCCCTCTGGGTGTGCTCCTCCATGCCCCCAAAAAGTGAAATGTAAAAGCAACGTTTGCGGGTAGGTGCAGTGGGGAACCCCTGCCCTGCCCCTGAAGCCTGGCCCCCTGCCCTGCCCCTGAATCCCCGCCCCTGTTCCTGAGCCCCGCCCCTCACCCGAGGCCCCTCCTTCTCTGAGGCCCCGCCCCGGTTCCGGAGGCCCCGCCCCTTTCCGGGCTCCGCCCCGGCCCCGCCTCTCCCGGTACCTGCCCATCCGTGGACGCGGAGAAGCACTCTGTGCCTGTCTTGGATTGCAGCCAGATGGAGCCGTACACGGGGTCGCGGTGGCTGAACTCGATCGTGGACAGCTCTGCCACCAGGCTGCCCTTCCGCGTGTCCCAGCAGGCTGGGGGGCGAGATGGGTGGGCCGCTCAAGGGGGAACGGGGGACCCCACCCTGGTGCAAACGTGTTGGTGTGTTGGTGTTCAGCATCAAGGTTGGGTTCGCCCAAACAGAGCTTCCCGCTGCTCCCCCCGTTCCCTGATCCTGTAAAAAGCCTCCCGAGTGGACACTTGCTTCATTCCGCTGAACCTTGACCACCATACTAGCCCTGGGGAAGTCACTGGGCCAGGCACAGATGTTGAGGGACAGGAAGGGGACCTGCAAGTTTGGCCCATCAGAGAACCTCTGTGACAGTCAGGGAAGGCTTCTTGGGGGAAGAGCCAAGATGGAGCATGAGGAGCCTGGCAGAGGAAGACAACCCTCCCCAACAGAAGATGAGCTTCGCTGCTGCAGAAACTCAGCTTCATTCATCATCTGCTCCTCTGTTGGCTGCCTCTCGGGGAAAAGAAACTTAGGAAACTTTACCTGGACCCCAAGTGCTCATGAGGACATCCCTATTTCTGCTCAGGGCTGACTCCTACTTCTGTGTTCAGAGATCACTCCTGGTGGGGTTCAGGGGGGGCATATGGAGTGTCAGGGATTGAAGCCAGGCAAGAGCCTTCCCCACTGTATGACAGCTCTGGCCTAAGTTCCAGGGACAAACCTTCCTCGCAGAAGTGGCTTGGGTCCTCCCCTCCTCTCCCTCTACAGCTGCCACTGTGGGTTCAATCCCCGGCATCCCATAGGAACTGACCCCTGAGTGTAGAACTACAAGTGAGCTCTGAGCACAGAGCCAAGAGTAAGCCCTGAGCACTGCTGGGTTTGGTCCCAAACCCAAACAAAAACAGTAGGCTGGAGCCAGACAGTAGTACAGTGGGTAGGGCCCTTGCCTTGCAGGAGGTTTACCCAGTTTCAGTACCAAGCACCCCATATTGTCCCCCAAAGAGTGCCAAGAGTACCCCTGAGCACTGTTGAGTGTGGCCCCAGAAGAAAATAAAAACAAAAGGCTAAGCAGATAGCTGACGGGCAGAGCTGGGGGAGGGCATCCAGGGAGTCTCGAAAACTCTGAAATGCTCCTGAGAAAATCCCCAATGCAGGCACAGCTGTGAGCTTGCCTGCCCAGGTGCAAATCACCAAAAATGATCTCCTGAAGCCGGAACCCAGCGGGGAGGGTATTTGCTTTGCACACGTGGCCGACTGAGTTTGATTCCCTGTATTTTATATGGCTCCAGCCCACCCCCACTGCCCCAGCACCGCCAGAAGTAATGCATGAGCCAAGAGCCAGGAGTAACCCGTGAGTGAGCATCGCCAGGTGTGACCCCAAAACAAAACCAAACCAAAATTCCCTGACCTCCGCCAGGGGGTGCTCCTGAGCACAGACTTAGAACAAATCTCTGCTCTCCTCTGGGTGTTATTGGGGAGAGGGGACTTTGAACTTTGGGTGGGGGGTGGTCCAGTCAGACAGACTGAGAAAGGCCGGATGGGTGGTTTATGGGACCTTTAACACAGAAAGTGGGAAGCTACTTCCCCGAGGGACCCTAATTTCTCCGAAGGAGAGAAAAATCCCCCGTGAGAACCCACTTTAGAAAATCTTGCCCCCATCAGGCACTTTAGTTTCCTGCCAGCCTGTAAAAGTTCAGCCTGGATGGGGCTGGAGCAATAGTAGAGCAGGTAGGGCGTTTGCCTTGCAAGCGGCCAACCTGGTTCGATTCCCAGCATCCCATGTGGTCCCCTGCGCACCGCCAGGAGTAAGTCCTGAGTGCAAAGCCAGGAGTAACCCCTGTGCATTGCCAGGTGTGACCTCCCAACAAAAGCAAAAAAAAAAAAAAAGTTCAGCCAGGTTAAATTAGCATAGACAGGCAAATGTCTGTAAACAGATGCTTGCCCTTATTTTTCTGAGGAATGTTGGTTTTTTGTTTGTTTGTTTGTTTTTGTTTGGGGACCACTCCTGGCCAGTGCTCAGGACTTTTTCCTGGCTCTGAGTTCAGGGATCACTCCTGGCAGGGCTCAGGGAACCATATGGGGTGCTGGGGATTGAACCCAGGTCAGAGGCATGCAAGGCCAATGCCTCCCCCCATACTATTGTTCTGTCCCCAAGTAATGTTGGTTCAAGATAATACATATATGAAGAGCTAGTACAATGGGTTCAATCCTGGGCTTCTCCTATGGTCCCCCAAACCCCATCAGGAGTAATTCCTGAGCACAGAGCCAGGAGTAACCCCTGACAACGTCGGGTGTGGCCCCTCAAACAAAATTAAACAAACAAGAACAAAGACGGTCCGCTGGGATTCTTTTTAAGAGGAAGACCAAAGCAACTCTCAGAACAGTCAGAAAATGTACGTGAACTGAAATGAAAATTCAGGAGCACAAACTCAGCAGGTAGCTGAGAGGGCAGAAGTGACTGGGCATGGTGACAGGTCACTGCAGATTACCCAGGCTGAGAAACAAAAGCAAGTGAAGGAGGGGAAGCAAAGTTTCAGAGAGCGGAAGGGTGCACCCCGCACAGAAGTCGTAGGATGAGAGGGAAAGAGAGAGGGCCCAGGGAGAACAGGTAACAGGAGCTTCCAGCTTTCTTTTATTTTTCTTTTTGGGTCACACCCAGCGATGCACAGGGGTTACTCCTGGCTCTGCACTCAGGAATTACCCCTGGCGGTG
>JAOXYA010216322.1:0-20042 GCA_028565675.1 Sorex palustris | reverse complement strand
CTTCGTCATTCCCAACTACAGGCGCCAATAAGCTACTCTCAATAAGTGAACCGCCCCCCGCCCGCCGGGGTCCAGCCGGGCGCCAACTTGGCACAAAGTTTGCGCGCGGCTTCCCCGAGCGCGCGGGCGGGCGCGCAGGGCCGGGAGTTTCCAGGGAGCTGGGGAGGATGCAGGAAGCGAAACAGCTGCCCGGCTGCAGGCACCGGAGGGGCCGGGCACCGGGGGCGGGCGGCGGGCGGGCAGGGGGTCCCGCGGCCCACCCGGCCCGCACTCGGGTCGCCCCCTGCCCAGGTGCGGGGCGGCTCCCCCTGCAGCCCCCCTGCTCAGGACGCCCTCCCTCTGCCTCCCGCAGGATCCGTGTCTCTCCCCGCACCTGGGGGTGCGGGCAGCACCGGAGACCCCCAGGCCTCCCCTGCCGCCCGGCCCGAGGGCGACATGAAGGACCCGCGGACCGCCCCGGGCGCGCGGGGCTGGGGGCCCCACAGCCCCGGGCAGGAGCAGGGCCCGGCCCGTTTGGGGGCGCAGGGGGCCCTTGCCCGGCCCCGTGCCCGGCGCTGCACGTGTTTCACGTACAAGGACAAAGAGTGCGTCTACTATTGCCACCTGGACATTATCTGGATCAACACGCCTGAGTGAGTTGGGGGAGGGGCGCCCTCGCCATCCTCCCAGTGGGGACCCTGGTCAGCTGAGCCGGGGGTGTGGGGCAGTTTCTGCCCCTCCTGCGGGCCTGGCCCAGGATGGGGTCTGGGAGGGGGAGAGGAGGCGACACCTGAGACCCACAGTGCCCGCCCGCCTGGCCTGCTGAGTGGTCCCGGCTGCCCACGGCCTCCCAGGGTTTCGGATTCCTAGAAAGCAGCTGCTCTGGGTCCCAGGAGCTGCCAACCCCTTCTGCCAGCGCCAGGTCCCGCCAGCACCACGCTTGCTTCCCGCTGCCCCAGGCCTTGACCAGGTGGCACACTCACCCCCTCACCTGCCCCGGGACCCTGTCAGTCCTGGTGCTCGAGATGCCACTGGGCTTAGCGGGTGGCACCCCCACCCTTTCTCCAGCGCCTGCCCCCAGGGACCAACCAGCACCTCCCTCTGGCCTTGCTGTGGAGCCGGGGGACTTCAGGGCACCACTGGCACCTCCCGGGGGCTGCAGCCAGCCACAGGTGGGGGCCGGGGGGCGCCCTGGCCTCAGGTCGGGTGTGTGCATCAGCGTCTTCCCCGGCTGATACAGGCGCCCAGGACTGTGGGACAGGCCCACGTCAGTGTGGAGAGCTGACGGCTGACCCACCCCTGGGCAGCTCTGGAAGGTCACCCCCAGGCCGCCCAGAGACGTGCGGGTTGCAGGGGGCTGCCGCTACCCAGCGCCCACCCTGTCCCAGTGGCCTGGCTGTGGTCTGAGTCCGTTGGTGCCCAGGGCCCGGGCAGAGCCGGCCATCCCGAATGCCAAATGCGTCATGCTCAGCCGTGGAGCCCTTGACCGTGGACCTCACCTGGCCCGAGAGTGGGGAGGGGGGCAGAATTGGGGCCCCCCCGGGGGTGGCGGCTTGAAGCCTGCCCCGGGGCGGAGCAGGGCAGAGTCGCAGTGGGTGCCCGTCCCCACCATCTCTGGGCCGGGGGCTGGCGCGGACTTTCCCAGGCTCTGGGCGCTGATTTACCTCTTGCCTGCCCTGCCCTGATTCATGTTAAACACTCGGGGATTAAATACGGGGTTTGTCAGCCCCGAGCGCTACTTGGGGAAACAAAGTGACAATAGCCAGACGCGGGGTTCTGAAGTCCGATGCAGGATGGTTTTTACAGGACTTTTCCGGATGGTCTGGGTGGCCTTCCTCCTTGCCTTCTCCCCTCCCTCACCCCCAGACCCCCGGCCCGCTCCTTCCTGACCCCCTGGACATGCACCGGGTCCCCCTCCAGGTCCGTTGGGGCAGGCGGAGGCCGCAGGGAGAGGACAGGCCCCCCGGGAAGGTTCCTGACGGGGAAGGCGCTGTGCAGAGGAACGGGGGTTTCCTGAAGGTGTGGCCCCCCGCCCGCCCACTCTGCCTCTGAGTCCTCCTGTCCGGCGACCCCCGCGGCCCCCCCAGCCGCCCTCTGGCATCTCCCACGTGTCCTTCTGCCGAGCCCTGGTACTCAGTGGATGAACTCGGGGTGCCACCCCATGCCGTCCCCACCCGCTGACCCTCTTGTTCCTTATGGGGGGTGACAATCCTGCTTTCCTCCGACTCACCCCATTTCCACGGCAGGCTGCCGTGGGGCCTGGGGCGTTCTCGAGATGCTCCAGGGTTTCCTGCCCGGGTGCTGCCCCGGCCTTGGGCTCCGCCCTCTGCACCTCAGCGGCACCCAGGGGGGCAGCTGGTCATGTTGGGTCCCAGGCCTTCTGAGGGAGCCTGAGGCCGCCAGCCTCATACCCACATACTGCCCGTGGGCCCTGCAGGCCTGCAGGTGTGGGGGACACGCCCCGACCCCTGGACATGCCCCCGGGCCACTGTGTCCTCCCTGGCCGCCCTGGGCCCCACGGGTCCCTGGATGGCTGTGCCCACGGACCCTGCCATGTGGGTGCCCTGGGACGTGCCCTTATCTGCAATCCCCAAACGCTCCACCGATGACCATGGAACCAGAAACCGAGGCCCCAGTTTGAGGATGCTGCCCAGGAGGGTGTGGGGGGCTCCCAGGGTGTGCAGGGGTCGTACCCTGGGGCCGTCAGGGCACGGGGTGTTGGATCCGGGTTTCCCGGCCCGTGTGGCTTGGGCTCAGCCCTGCTGCCTCCGTCCGGGCCAGGATGGATCCTGGACCGCGCCTGTCTGTGCAGTGGGCTGGGCCCGCAGGGTGGGCACGAGACGGTGTGTGCGGGTGTGCTGTGTCTGTGTGTCTGTGTGTCTTTGCGTCTGTGTGCTTATCTCTGTGTGTCTGTGTGCCTGTGTGTGTCTGTGTGTGCCTATGTGTCTAACAAACAGACACTATGCCTGTGTCTCTGTGTATGTCTCTGTGTGTGTTTGTGTGTTTGTGTGTGTCTGTGTCTCTGTGTGTGTCTGTGTGTCTGTGTCTCTCTGTATGTGTCTGTGTTTCTGTGTATGTCTCTGTGTGTGTCTATGTGTGTCTGTGTCTCTGTGTGTGTGTGTCTGTGTCTCTGTGTATGTTTCTGTGTCTCTCTGTGTGTATGTCTCTGTATCTGTGCGTGTGTGTGTGTGTGTGTGTGTGTGTGTGTGTCTGTGCCTGTGCCCCTGTGGCCCAAGTGTCTGTGAGCGGAGTGTGTCTGTGTCAGGACCCGCACTGGGTGTGGACAGAGCAGGATCTCGTCCCGGTGGCCCCTGGTCTTCCTGCTGGCTAGCACCAGTTTGCTTCCCGTGCCCACCCCCGCCGCCCAGGGATGCCCAGGCTGGAGGTGGCCACGGGTCTGCGTCCCCCGACTCTCCTTGGGGTGACTGACTCACTGATCCCTGCAGGGCTTGCAGGCGGCCACGTGACCGAGACCGCAGACAAATGGGAGCCACATGGCTGGCGGGGCGCAGAGTCTCAGCGGGAAGAGCAGCTGGGGTGTGGGAAGGGCCCTGGGGTGCCTTGAGGCCTCTCTCCTCCGCACGGGGAGGGGGTCGGGGGGTCGCCCTCAGGCTCCCGGTGGGGCGACCCTTGGCTTGAGACACTGGTCAGCCCACCGTGACAGGGACCGTGGGGGGAGGGATGGCTCCAAACAGGCGCAATTCACGACGTGTGGACGCGTCCACGCGCTCTGCCCCCACGGGCCCAGACGGCTTCCTGGGCATGTGCTGGTCACAGAGGCCCGTTGGCCCGTATCCTCAAGAGGGGACAGGGGCTTCAGGGCGTCCCATGGAGTGGGGCACCCAGGACCCCAGTTTCCTGCCACGTGGGACCCTCTGGGCCTCACTGTGGGGCCTCAGGAGTTGCTGGGGTGCTCAGCCGTGGGGTGCGGGTGAGGACCCAGGACACCGCAGGTGGGGGTGGCCTGAGCGTCAGCCCAGGTGTGTCCCCTGTGGTGCCCCCCGGATGCCCTGCTCTGGGCAGAGCACCCCAGGACAGTTCCTGTGGCCACTGGAGCCGCCCCAGGCGAGCTGCCCATGTGGGGGGCGGTGCCGTGGGGGCCTGTGGGCAGGTAGGCCGAGGATGTCCTTTGACCACTCCCCCTCCCCCCCAGCTGGTCCCAGGCTGTGAGTCGTGCCCAGGCCTCCAGCTCTTGTGGGTGAAGACCTGGAGTTTGGGGGCTGGGCGTGGAGACCCTGCCTGCCACCCTCTGCCTCCATCTGCCCTTTGGTTTTCTAAGCAGGATCCAATTTTTTTTTAATTGTTCTTGCAGGGTTGGGGTGATAGCACAGCGGGGAGGGCGTTTGCCTTGCACGCGGCTGACCCGGGTTCAATTTCCGGCATCCCATAGGGTCCTCCCTGAGCACCGCCAGGATTAATTCCTGAGTGCAGAGCCAGGAGTAACCCCTGTGCATCGCCGGGTATGGTCCAAAAAGCAGAAAAATAAAATGTTCTTGGGTGAGGGAGCCGCCCCGCCCCCCAGCACCCCCAGCAGTGCCCGGGGGCCCTTCCTGGCTCTGCTCGAGAGGAGGACCCCTTGGCCGTGCTTGGGGACCCCCGTGCCCCTGTGGCTGTGTGCAAGGCGGGCCCTGCTTCCCGCTCCCTGTGGAATGTGTGGGGGCTGCGGGGGCGGGGGGGCTCAGCTCGGCTCGGCTCACGGAGGACGCCGCATGGGGTCTGTCTGTTCCTGCGCTCAGTAGTTAACCCTGGCGGGGGCAGGCCCCTCGGCACCCCGAACTCTTGCTTTCAGGCTTCTCCAGCACGGCAGAGCGACTCCCCGGAAATACTCCGGATGCCAGTCGAGGAAAGAATTAAACAAACAAGGGCTGATGGGGGCGGCCCGGGAGGGCTGGACTCGGGCAGCCGCGGCCGCTTCACCCTCGAGACCGGCTCCTCTCGGGGCCTCCCCGAACACCCCACGCACAGCTAGGCGCGGGGAGCCGGGGTCGGGAGCACAGCGCTGAGACGCCCCGTGGGAGAGACGAGTGCAAAGCCCAGGGCTGCTGCCCGACCGCAGGGGGCGGCTCCCTCTGCCCTCGAGGGGCCTGGAGTTGGTGGGGGAGGATGCTGCGGGCAGAGACGGGCTGACAGGGGGAGAGAGAGACAGACAGAGACAGAGACACAGAGAGAGAGAGACAGAAAGTCAGAGACAGAGACAGAGACACCGAGAGACATAGACAGAGAGGGCAGAGAGAGACAGAGATAGAGACACAGAGAGACAGAGACAGAGACACACAGAGACAGAGACACCGAGAGACATAGAGAGGGCAGAGAGAGACAGAGAGACAGAGACCGAGAGACAGAGAGGGACCGAGAGAGACAGAGAGGGACCGAGAGGGACAGAGAGCGTGAGAGCAAGGCATGTGTGCGCTGGGCTGGGAGGGCGTGACCCCGCGTGACCCGGCGGGAGTCTGGCTCTCTGTACCCTGAGAAGCACTTGCAGCTAGAGACTTGGCCCTAGATCTGAGGCAGATGGAAGACCAGCATTTTTGTGCGGCTATTCCTGCCGGAATGTCAGACAGAGGAAACGGGGCACATGCAGTGCTCCCCTGGGCGAGCCCGGCTCCCGCTGCCCTTCCTGCGGCCGGGTCCGGGCCGGGGGTTTCTGCAAGGGGAGGGACAGCTGGCGGAGGTGGCGGCCAGCTCTCAGACAGGCCAGGCCCCCGTGGGAGGGAGGAGTCCCTTACAGGACACACATGTAAGGGACTCTGTACACGCTTGCACGCGTGCACACACACACACGCACACACGCACACATATACACATCACACATACACGCATGCACACATACACGCATGCCCAAACACACACCTGCACATATACACAGACACAAATACACATACACACATACACATACATACACACATATGTACGCACATATACACATCCATACACACATGCACACACATACACATGTACACACACATACACACATACAAACACACACACAACACACATAGACACATACATACACATACACACAGACACATATACACATGCGCACACACATACACATGTACACACGTACACACACACACAGGCACTCGTGCCTCCCTCTCCTGTGATTGGAAGGAGTGAGTCCGGGCTCGGCCCCTCTGGGCGGCTGCGGGCCTGGGCCCTGCTCAGAGCCTGGCTGTGAGGGGTGGGGTCTCAGCGGAAGGTGCCCCTCGCCAAGGCCCAGGACCCTGACCCGGGCCTGTCTGGCGTGCGTCCAGCAGGGAGCCCCGGGGCTCAGGGCATCTCGGCGTCCCTGAGCAGTGCGGGCAGTGCCATGGGCAGGGCCTCAGCCCAGTACCGGACCCTCACTCTGCCGGCTCCCCGCGGGCCCCCAGGGCCGTGCCCGTCCTGCCCTCTCTCCTGCCGCACACCCGGCTTCCGCCCCGGCTCCTCCCTGGCCTCGCACTCGGGGACGGTGTGCGGGGTCACAGCGACGCATCCGACTGCACGGAGGCCACGTCCTGGCCGCTCCCAATTGTGTCTGGGGGACGCTCCGGCCCACCGCCGCACGCTGCCCGGGGGCAGGGCTGACTGGTTGCAGGCCTGGGTCCTGGCTGTAGTTCTGAGCCGCGACTCCTGGGAGCCCCACGCACACGCAGGCACAGACGCAGACGCGGCCCTGCCTGCCTGCTCTGGGGTGTGCGTGCAGGAGGGCGCGGAGCTGGGCTCAGTCTCCCTGCCCTCGCTGTGAGCTCCGTTCCGTGGCATGAGACAGGACAGGGCGTCCCCAGTGTTTGCTGTTGGCCCACTGAGGACACTCTGGGCTCCTGGCGGCAGCTGCGCTGGTGCTTTGCTTGCTGGAGTGACATTCTGGAACCTTCCGAGTGGGTGGCTTTACCGGTGGTCTCTGGAGAGAGGAGCTGGTGGACCAGGGTGGGTCACCTGACGGTCCAGGGGAGGGCAGGTGCATGAGTGACCGGTTCCCCAGGGAGGGAGGGTCAGTCCCCAGGGAAAGCTGGGAGACCTCCAACCCACACCAGCCCGGGCTCTAGAAGCTTCTGTCACCTGTAAGCCTGCGCTGGCCTTCCGCTGCCTCCTCCTCATGTCTAGTGCCCGCCCTCCTCCCCGGCAGTGCCCTGCCCAGCGCGTGTGGAGTGAGGCTGGCTGCCCCGAGCACCATCCCTGGACCCGTCAGCCATCGACCCGGGAGCACCATCGTGTCCTCCGACTCTGTGCCCAGAGGGTCCTTCTAGGCCGGGGGAGTGACAGGCCGAGGCAGGAGGTTCAGCGGGGGTCGGCACCTCCCGGGGCCTGGCGCCTGCAGCCACATGGCCCAGCTCCCCGCTCCAGCAGCCCAGTCACCCCCCCATGGTGGTGCCCACCTGGTCGCCTTTGGGGGGTTACCCAGAGGGTATGAGCTCTCCCTGGGTTTTCAGATGCTTCTCCCTTTTCTAAATGACATATTCAGGCGCCACGGCCGGCATGGCCCATCGAGCTGCGTCCCCGGCACCCATGTCCCCTGCGTCGCTGGGCTCCCACCCACCCCAGCCGGTCCTTGACTGGCACGTGTTCAAGTCCCGTGGTCGTGTTTCGGACCCGTGCTCTAAGGGCACTTTCTCCAGTCAAGAGGACAGGGACGTTCTGAGCAGTGAGAGGCTCTAGGCCCTCGCTTCCTCCCCATCACCTCGCAGGGTCCCCGTCACTTCCCGGAGCCCCGTCATCTCCTAGGGTTCCCGTCACCTCCCGGGGGTCCCATCACCGCCTGGGACCCCCATTGCCTCCCCGGGGTCCCCTTTTACCACCCTGGGCCCCCATTACTGCCCCCAAGGCCCTCAGTGCCCCCCAGGCCCTGCCCGTTACCCCCAGGCCTGCCCCTTCCTCCCCAAGTCTCTTCTCCCTCCCCCGCCCCGTTTTCTTCCACCCCCCCACCCCCATCCTCCACGTTTCTGTGACTAGGGCCAAGGGCCGTCTCAGTACCCGCCTTGAGTCTATGCATCCCCTGTCCTGGTGTTCCTCGTGCCACAAATAAGCCAGGTCTGGTGGTATTTGCCCTCTGCCGACTCATCTCACTTAACACAACACCCTCCATTTCCCTGACCTGCAGCAAACTGCAGTCTTTCGTCATTCCTCGTGACTGCGTAGTATTCCGCTGTGATTCGACTGTCCCTGCGCCGTCCACCCAGCGACTGTGCTGAGGGACGCGAGGAGTGAGGGCGCATCGTTTGGAGTGGGTGTTTGCGTCCTGGGCCTGCTGGGCCCTGGGCTGCCCCGTCTGCCTTTTCTGAGAAAGCTCTAGACTGTTCCATGGGCGCTGGGCCAGACAGCAGCCCTGCAGCTGTGAAAGTTCCTTCCCAGACTGCCACTAACACAGACCGTTCCGGCGTTTGTTTGTTTGTTTGTTTGTTTGTTTGAGTTGAGCTTTGGCGAGAGCTGGCGTTACTGTCGTCTGCACTTGGGTTTTCTGAGACTGAGTGATGAGAGCACTCGTGTGTGTGCACTGGCCGTCATCTGTCTCCAGAGAAGAGTCCGTGCATTTCGTCTCCCCGTTTCCTGATGGGTTTGTGGGTTCTTTAAGTAAACTCTGTGAGCGTTTTATATAATTTTGGGTGTTAAGCCTTTCTCTGCCGTGAATACTTTCCCCTTTCGGTTGGTGTTTTCTCGCGTTAGCCTTGCAGAAACTTTTCAGTTTGGGGAAGTCCCACTGCTTCTGTGGCTTTGGCCAATGGAGCCATTTCATCTGAAACCCTTTCAGGTCCAAATTGGGCGTTCTGTCTATATTGTCCTTAATGTATTCCGCGGATTCTTGTCTGATCGCCAGGTCTTTGACCCACTTTGAATTGACTCTTGTGCAAGGTATGGATTATTTTACCTCCAGCTATCCCGTCTTCCCATCACCATTTGTTGAAGATAATATCATTCCCCCTCATGTACTTAGCCCCTTTGTAGAAAATTAGTTGAGCATAGGTCTGGGGACTTGTCTTTGGCTATTTGCTTGGTCAGAGAGTCCGTCCTTGTTCCAGGACCTTTTGTTTTGAAAACTGTATTTTTACAGTACAGTTTCCACTTGGGTCATGAGCTGTGTCCCAATTTCTTATTTTTTTGAGCATGACTCTGGCTGTTCAGGGTGTTTTATGGTTCCATACACATTGTCTTATTGAGGTTATAAGTCCCTGAAGAGTGTCATCAGGATTTGGATTGAAATCGCATCAAATCATACAGTGGTTTAGGCAGAATGGTCATTTTGACAATATCAATTCTTCCAGTCCAAGAACAGATGTTTTTCCATTTCCTAAGGTCTTTCTTCCTTTCCCTCCTTCTCAAGTGTTTTAGCGTTTCCATGGTATAGAGATTTCGCCAAAACAAGTCTCTTTGTTGTGGAAAATAGCTCGCAGCATGGGCTCAAACACCCCTGGGCCCTCTGACAGGGGTGGGGCCTCAGAGACCCCCATAGGGCTGGAGCCCTCGGGGGTGAGGGTGAGGGTGAGGGTGCCGGTGGCTTGATTCTCTGGGCTCGGGCGGGGCCCGGATCAAACCCGATTCAGCAGAGCCCTAACGGGCCCTTGGCTTCATCATCACGGGCCCAGCACTGGGCCTTCCTGTGCCTGGAGCAAGGCGAGGCTTGGTTCAAGAAGCTTCCACCAGGGCCACCAGAATGGCCAGTCCATCCGGCAGGTGGCAGTGTGGAAGGTCTGGCCTGGTGGGGGGGGTGAGGGGATTTGCTGCCAGTGGCCCTCCCAGCCTCCCTGCAGTGGGGGGGGTCTCGTACCAGCCACCTAGCACCCTTTGCCCACCAGAAAGCTGTTGAAAGGGCAGAGAGGGCATCAGGGGGGTCCCAGGCAGCCTCTGGCCCCGGCACCTGCATGGAGCCAAGCGGGTCGCTCACATTCCTTCACCAGTCCCAGCCGGGAGCACTGAGTGCCTGGCCTCTCTCTCCCCCATTCCTCAGAAGAGACAGACAGACACTGACTGACAGGCGGACATGGTGGAGAGAGTCGGGGCATTTGGCGAGGAGGCTCGTAGCCGTTGGAGGTGGGAAGGCCCTGGGGGCTTAGCTCGGACACGCTGTTCCAGGCCCAGTGCTCGCAGCCCACGAGTCACCATAAGTAAGCCCACTCGACCTTCTGGGGCCATGAGCGGGTCCCCAGAGCCCTGCCCCGCCCCACCCTCAGGACGCCAGCCCTCCTCGGGTGGCCCCATAGTCCTGGGGCTGCGCCAAGCACCGGGTGGAAATTCCAGCTGGGCTTGAGGCCCAGTGGTGGGACTCGCTTCCTCACCAGCGGGTCAGGGAGGGAAACCTTGGTTCCAGAGGCGGGCAGGGGCATCCATCAAGCTGCCCGGGGTAGGCTCAGGGATCTGGACAGTCTCTGAGGCGCATCAGCCGCCCACCCACAGCAGAGCATGAGGGCGTCTCCGCGGACAACCTGTGACCGGGAGCGCATGGCCTCACTCTGTTCACCCATTCTGGGTTGCAGTTCCCGTGGCCACGTGCCGTGGAGTGTCCGGTGGGAGGGACCATCCAGCAGGCAGATGCAGGACCTCCTGACATGACTTCAGACCTGCCGGGGCTCTGGGCAGGAAGGGACCCGAGACCCGCGGGGGAGCGATTTCCACCTAGAAAAGGGCAACTGGGCTTGACGCCGCGCTTAGAGCCTGGACGTGGCCTTACTGCCGGGAAACGCGCGTCAGCCTGCCCGGCGCGGCACAGAACCCCTGTTTGTCTCTTCCTGGCCCTTGCGTCCTGCTCCCGAGGAAGACAGCCTTTGAGCCAAGGTTCGGTTCCGAACAGGCTAGAACTGGCTCATTTCCGGAGCCAGCACCCCAGGCTTTGCGCCCCCCAGGCTCCTCGGGCGGGGAGGCAAGACCTGTCCCACCCAGTCCGGCTGCAGGGAGCAAGTGACTCTCAGGTCACCCCGGGACACCCCCACCTCGTCCTCGCCACCCCAAAGGCTCTGCGGCGAGGGTTGCAAATGAGACTCAATTGAATTGGGTTCAATTTTGAAATCACGAGAAGCTGTCAGACCCCCCTGTGAGGCCTTGATTCGGGCGTCCCCTGGGGCTCGCCCAGACCATGGCGGTAAATCTTCGGGGCCGGTTGGAGGACCTTGATTTATTGGAAAAGTCACTTTCGGCCACACAAGTTTCCCCTCTTGCTAGTGACTCAGCACCGGCGGCTTTGAGCCTGTCCTGGGCCTGGTCTGGGCGCCCTCGAACCCCTCCCGGGAGGCCTCGGTTCCTGACCCAGGCAGATTCGAACAGGCTTCAGCGCTGGTGGCTCAAGTGACGCCGTGACCCCCGTCCTGCTTGGTCACCATAGTGGGGTTGTTGTTTCTGCCCCCCGCGAGCCCAGGAGCGAGGCCACAACAACCCCGCCACCTTCCTGCACCCGCGCCGGCTCAGGGCTGGCTGGGGTGGGGGAGGGGCCCTGTCGGGGTCTGCCTCGCAGTGGGTGCCAGGTCACAGGAGGCTCACGGGCCTTGAGTCCACCCCAGGACGTTGGCGGGGACCCACATGCACTCGCGGAAAGGGAGGCAGGCGGCCAGCAGAGTCCAGGCTGGGGACTGCAGAGCCCTGGGAGGACCCAAGGCACTGGGCCCGGCTGGGGCAATGCACACGGCCTGGGCTCCGGGCAGTGAGAGGACGCAGCCCTGACCCCCACCCTGCCCCGCATCCCAGCGGGCTCCAGAGGCTGCCCGGGACCCCACGCGCCAGGCCAGGGTCCGGCCCAACCTGGGAATGTCCCACCCCCGAGCGCCCCCCGCCCTGACCCGGCTGTCCTTGCAGACGCACCGTGCCCTACGGGCTGGCCAGCTCCAGGGGCAGCTTCCGGGGCAGGAGGGCCTCGGGCCTGTCCCCGCAGAACCCGCGGAACCCACAGGCCCAGCGCTGCACCTGTGCCGACCGCAGGGACCCTGCCTGCTCACGCTTCTGCGCCCGGACCCCGACCGGCAGCGGGTAGGACCCTCCCCCTTCACATACGCCAGCTGGGGGTGGTGGCGGGTGCCCCGGGGCTGCCCCCGGGAGGGCTGTCCATCTTCCACAAGAGCCCACCACACGGCATCTCCGGCTGGGAGTGTGCCGGACGCTGCCGGCTCCTGGCCGTGATCGGAGTAGTTGGGAGACACTTTGAGCTTAAAGGCATGTCCCCATGTGTGCCCACGGGGTCTGCACGCTGGTTGTCCTGCTGCCCCTCTGCCTCACCTGCCCACCCCAGGCCTCCCAGGTCACGCGAGAGGCTTGAGAGGAAGTTGTGAGTCGGGGTGACATAGGGCAAAGGCGGCTCAGTGGGATTTGGGCGCCCAAACCCTCCAGGGGCCCTGTGGGTGGGCAGTCGGGGCACAAGGACCCCCCTGCAGGGGATGTGAAGGTGGGTTGTGGCCGCCAAGCCCAAGGCAGGGGTCCCCGGCGCCTCCAGGCTCAAGGACCTCCTCTCCCCTCAACCCAGGAACGCGAGAGGCCCCGAGGACCCCCCGGAGAGGAGGAAGGCCGGGCCCGAGAGGTGAGTGTCCACGCTTGGGGGGTGCCGGGGGAGCTGGGGGGTGCTGCTGGCCCGGTGCCGGGTGGGGGTGACCCTTGGGGCTGGAGCCGGGCAGCGGGGGGCTTGGCACTGAGCCCCAAGTGGTGCCTATCTCTCGCCGGCACCCCTACCCCTGCCCCCTTCTCAGCCCCTTCCTTTCTCAGTGCAGACTCTGGCAGGGGGTCGGGGGTGCAGCCTGTGTGGACCCCGGAGACCCCAGGAAGCGCCCGGTCTCTGGGTGGCTCCTGCCGCCACCTGGGCCCCTTTGTCCCCCTTGGTCGCCCTTTCAATCCAGCCTCCTTCCTGCGGCCGCCCACGCACTTGCCATGGGATGGGAACTCGTGCTCATCGTACGTGCCGGAGGTGGCGGGTCCTGGCGGGGAACCATCAGGGAGCTGAGACCATGCTTGGTCTCCTGGAACCTTCCGGATTGGGGGCAGGTCGCTCCTGGCTGTCGGGAGTGGGATCTGCCAGCGCCTGTGATGGAAGCGGGCAGGGCGGAGGCGAGGGTCCCCCGAGAGCGTGAGTCAGGCCCAGCCTGGCCCCCCGAAGCCCTCCGGGCGAGGGGAGACGTGATTAAAACTGTCCATCCGTGGCCTTCATTACTTCACGCGGGCAGCGGGCAGCTGGGCCCGTGGGCAGCCCCTGCCGGCTCTGAATGGATGGGGCAGCCGGGAGCAGGGCCTGGTGGTGGGGGGATGCAGCCCCCGATGCTAGGCGGAATGAGCTGGAGACAGGAAGTGGGGGGGGCTGCAGGTCGGAGCGAGGACCGAGGGGCTGCAGCAGGGAAAGGGTGTCAGGCAGAGGAGCGGGAGGTGCCAAGGGCCTGGGGTAGAAACGTGCTGGGCGTGTTCAGGCACAGCCTGGGGACCCCCACCCACGTTGCTTTGTGGCTGTGTTCACGATTCTGTGGAACGTTCAGACTTGGGGGGCGGTAGGGGGGTTGGTTTCCCTCGAGGACTGGGGAGGTGGGCCCGGGAGACAGACCACAGTGGGGGCGTAGGGGCCTGGGCCGGACCAGGGATGTCTGGGCGTGACCCCACGCCCCCGCAGGTCAGAACCCAGATGTGCCTCCCCAGGACAGTGGGCGTGGTGGTCAGTCCCTGCAGGATCTGGGCTGTGTGGGTCAGGATGGGGTGAGGCAGGCCCGGGGCGGCTAAGACCCTTGCCCGGCTTGCGCCCCCCCCCCCACGGTCCCACCAAGGCCCGCCAGAGGGATCCTGAGCACAGAGCCAGGAATATCCCCTGGCCTGGCATAGTCGAGGGGACGCCCCCCCCCGCCCCAACCAAGCCAGGCGGAACGAGGTGGGCAGCTGACGAAGGCGGGTGTCTGCAGGCCGGCCCGGCTCACCGTGACCGTCTCCTTCCTCCGCCCACTTTCTCCCCAAACAGGTTCCAGCCCCGGACAGAGCCGGCCAGGAGGGTCTAGAGCCCCCCGCGTCACCTGCAGCCCGGCGGACCCCCGCGCGCCCCTCTGCCGCCCTGGGGACCCCGGGAGCGGCGCTCCCCTCTCTCCATCCTCTCGGCTTCTGCACCCCGCAGGCTTCCTTCCTCCTCCTCCAGGGCGAGGGGCGAGTCAGGCCGAAGGACCCCCCTCGGGGCCTCACTCAGCCACAACCCCACCCCGCCTGTCCGCAGCTCCCCCGTGGGACCCGGCAGTGACGCAGGGAATGGGGGTGGGGGGCGGGTGAGGGGCTTCTCTCGGGGCGGGAGCACCCCCAGTGCTGCTTCTCTGCTCTGAGACCCTGTCTGGAATCTCGGCGGACGGACAGACGGATGTGTGGGCGTCAGGAGGCGCAGCGGGCATGGGCGCTGGTGGGCGGCATTTCGCTGGCCAGAACTAGGGTTTGGAGCAGGTGGGGTTTGGACGGGACCCTCCAGCAGTTCGGGGGAGCTGCCAGCTGAATGCCTAGGGGTAGGAGAGAAAAGGAGGAGGAGGGGAGGAGGAGGAGGAGGAGGAGGGCTGAGGCCTGCTTTCTGGGACAAGAAACGAGAAAGTGAGTGTCTGTCACTTTGAACCCCGAGACGCAGCAGCCTCTGAGAGCCGTGGGCCCGCCAGGCCTCCGTCCCCCACGTCTCCCACGTCCCCTGGGCTGGGCCTGGCCCCCGCGGCCTGATTCCCATGTCCAGGCTACCCGGCGAATATTCGCTTTTGGGAATCTGTGCGGTCTTGGGCCCCCACATAAGTCACGCAAAGAGGCTCTTTGTAAATGCTGTAAATTCCTATTTATCGATATACCGGCAGCACCTGGGGGTTCTGAGGCCCCGGCCTCCCTCCAGGAGCTGCAGTTTGGGTGTGGAAGGGGCTCCTTTGGCTGAGTGGAGGGGGGCTGTCTCTCCCCCCGCCCGCCCCTCCCCCCAGGATGCACAAGCCTGAGGTGCTATGGCCTGAGTCGGGAGGGCGGGCGGCGGGGGGGGGGGGGCGGGGGGGGCGGGAAACGCCAGCCTCCGGGCTCTGCTGTGTGGCCTCGGTTCTGGGCGCTGCAGAGTGAGTCTGACCCCACCAGGGCTGGGGCGGGGGCTTCTCTGCTGGCAGCTTCACGGATGGTTTAGAGAAGCGATTATTTATTGTGAAAGTTCTGCATTCCCACTGCTCTCCGCGGAGCTGCCCACACCACGCCGCCCCTGTGTGGCGGGAGAGAGGGAGATCTTAAATAGCATTCTGAATCCAAACTCCCATTCCTTCGAGCTTGAATTGCATTTAAGAAAAAAAAAACCGAGCACGCACCGTCGAGCTCTGCCTCAGAGAGCCCTTCCTTCCTTCATCCTGCGGACACAAGATACTGACTGTCAAACGCATAATAAAGAACCTCCCACGCTCGCTCGCTGTGATTTGTGGCTGCTTCCCCGGGCGGGTGGCGAGGTGTGTGGTTTCATAGCGGCTTTCATGGACCTCTGGAGAGGCCGCGAGGGACAGTCAGGAGCAGAATCCGTCCCGAGTCAGTTACGGAGCAAGTCGCGCGCGAGGGCGGCTTGAAGATTAAGGAAGAAGCGGGATTTGGGGACATCTGAGGAAGAGAAAGCCTTCAAGGCGGCTCGCGCAAGAGAAATCTGGGGCGGGAGCCGGCCCCCTCCCCTGCCAGGCCCTCACCTTCCTAGCGGTGATGCAGTTTCCCTCCTGAGGCCATGGACCTTGGGCACCCCAGCAAAGTACCCCAGCCACATAGGTCTATTGGGTTCTGCCCCTGCCCCAGGGGATCCCACCCCCGCCCCCACTGCGATTCCTTAATGCTGCCTCTGTAAGCCGGGAGAGGCAGGCTGGACCCCCCTGAGGTCTGGTGCTGGGGAGTCGGCAGCTTCTCCTGGGCCAGAGAGGCCAGGCCGTGCTCAGAGACGCTGGCGCACTTCCGCTGCCTCCGTGAACCAGGGACCCTGTGTTTGCTGTTGAAACTCCTGGCCTGGCCCATGGGGTCCCCCAGGGCCCCCAGGTGTCCCCAGCTTCCTGGGGCTCATCCCTCTCTCCGGGCTCAGAGCCCACCCGCAGTCTCCCTTGGCATCGTATCACAACCTGCAGAATAGATCAGCGCCCGCCCGGTCAGTTCCTCAGCGTCAAATCCTCCGAAAGGAGTTTAATTAAAATAAGAGGCTCTTGGGCCTTCTCCAGTTGGAGGAGATCAAAGCCACTCAGGATATTGGGTCCCTCCGCGTCGGTCCCTCTCCCTGGCCAACGGGCTCTACTCTGTAAGTCAAAGTCAGGAGGGAAGAGAGAGAGGCAGGGGTCGGGGCGGAGAGGACGAGAAAGCCCCGCTTCTTCCGGACAGAGCCGCCCCCAGAGCCGTCTCCGGGCTGGTGGTCTCGGCCCGTTGCCACCTTCGGTGCCTCCTGTTCCACAGACCGTGGTGGGAAGCCCGCCCGGTGGCTTCCGTCTCAGAGGGGTGCCTGGCAAAGTTGCAGACCCAGAACACTGCAGAGGGGAGGCGGAGACCCACCTTTTAAAGTCTCGAACCCTTAAAAATACAGCAAAGGACAACGAGGAGCAGACAGATCTAGCTCCTAGTTCTCGGGAGGAGTGAGCGGCCAACTCACTTTGCTTTGTTCCTGCCCCAGAAGCAAAGACAAGGCACTGACCTCATTTACGTCTAACACCCAGTTTGGCTCACACACACACTGGGTGCCTGTCAAGAAACCCTAATGAAAAGATCCTTACGCTGACGCTGTGTCCCACATGGCAGGGATTGGGTGTCCTTTTCTGTCAAGAGCAGGGGAGTGGATATTTTTGTTTGCTTGTTTGTTTTCCCTTGGGGACCAAGGCCAGCAGCACTCAGGAATTACTCCTGGTTCTGTGCTCCGGGATCTTGGGGGGCCCTACATGATAACAGGGATTGACCCTGGGTCAGCCACAAACAAGGCACGCACCCTGCCCATGGTACTCTCTCCCAGGCTGCTAGGGGCTGTTTCTGGCTCGGGGCTTACTGTGATCCGATGTTGCTGCTCTGCTATGCCACTTCTGACACCTGTGGACACCTGCACGTCCAGTCGAGGTTTAACAAAGCGTCACCCACAGACACAGGCCAGGCACAAGGCTTTGCAGAGAGTGCTGTGGGCTGGTGTCTTCTGTGGAGACTTTGGTGGAACCCGTCCTTGATGTGAGTGTGGAAGAGACGGTTTGGCTGGGAATGAAACTCTTGGCTGACAGCCGTCTCCTCTCATCGCCTGGCGATGTTCTGTCACTCCCTCCTGCCTCAGTTCTAGCTGGGGAGTCAGGCCCTATCTTGCCTAGACCCCGGCCTGGGGAGACATCTCGTTCCTCAGGCCGGCCCAGGGTTTTCTCGTCACCTTTGACATTCTGCAATTCTGGGAGCAAATGTTGACGTGGGGGATATTTCCCTCCTTTGAGTATCAGCACCTAGTCTGAACGTCTACCCGAGCACCCCCACCCTGCAAGTGCCCATTTTCGCTCTCTGCCTTCCTGCCCCTCTGCCATGCCCTCGACTCACTGAGCTCACCCAGAGACCCACGGTGGAAAGGAGCAGAGAGTTAAAAAAATAGATATCAAGTTTATACATTTCATGGCTTTCAAACTTTAAAATATACAGAAGAGACAGAAAGATAGCTCAAAGGGTTGGCAAGAAGCCCTGATTACCATCCCTGCCACTGCATGTCCCCTGGGGCACTGCCAGATGTAGCACTTATGGCTATCACCACCTCTGGGTAGAAGGTAGTTTGCTTACCCAGAATATTGAATCATCCTGCCCAGCTGACAATGTATAACTGATGTTAAAGTATAACTGATATCGCCATTGCTAGGAGATATATCTATCCCACCCCAAAAATACACTCAGTGCCCTTTGATGATGTTGAAGATTACTGATACTAGCAGAGACTAATTATGCTGTCACACTGACATATATTTTCCCCATGAATAAAAAGAGTATAACAAAACTGGTAATGGTTTATTATCACAAGAACTGTCTTGCTTAGTTGGCTCTTATTTTACTCTATCAAAGACCATCTGCTAACATGAAATATGTTGTTTGAGCAGTCATTCATTATTTAATTCACTCTACACTGAGCATGTACTATGGGCACAGGCCTTTGCTTCAGATAGTATTGACATAAAGAATGGGCCTGCATGACTTAGGGAAGCATAGGGGAAAAGTGGACAAGCACTCACATTGAAAGGACAAAAGGAAGTTTGGTTTGCACCACCGAGACATGCATTATTCCAGTGTATCCCCACATAAGGTTATATTTCACTGTATCATTGATGAGTCAGTGTCATTAAGTTTCAGTCCCCAAATCTGCAAAATACTACAAGTAGTCATTAGCTTGAACTCACCATTTTACTGCCTAATTTTGCCTTTCATCTTTTTAAGAAAAAAAGTTTAAAACTCTTATAGGAAATGTAAGATGAATTATCTTTCTAGAGGTGGCCAAGCTGAGACTCCAGCAATAGCACAATGGCTAGGGTGTTTGCCTTGCACCTGGCCAACCTGGGTTCAATTCCCAGCATCCCATATGGTCCCCCAAGCAGGAGTGATTCCTGAGTTCAGAGCCAGGGTTAACTCCTGTGTATCACCGGGTGTGACTCAAAAAGCAAAAAAAAAAAAAAAAAAGTGGCTAAACTGAGACCCACAGGAATTGCTTGCTTAAAATTGCACAAGCAACTGATGAGTGTATATGTATATGTAAATGGCTAATGTATATACATGTATATGCTAATGACTAACATATGTATATGTGTAATGTGTAACTAAGGTATAAACAGACTGACACTGCAGCCATTGAACTTTGTCACTTTCTGAAATAAGAGCTGCTCAGCCTCTTTGTGTTGGGTCTGTCTCAGGAACTCAGGCTAGAAAGAAAAGATGACCAAGACAGACACTTAATCTAGGTCCTGAAAGGGTTCTCCTGATAGGGAAAACTTGCTTTCAAATTTCTTTCTCAACCTGGTATGGGTGAGATTAAAATTAAAATATCTCAAAATAGACAGAAAATTCTGTGAATTGTTTTCACTATGTAATTATCACACACAAAAAAATCAAGATTGGGAAACCTCCCGGAGCTTTTCAGTTCTTTACAAAGAGGAACTACTGTCTCCTTATCTTTTTATTAGGAACAAAGCACACAGGCTAAGCACTGGCAGCCTCCATCGGAGAGGCTGGAACAGGCTACATTCCAGCATGCATAGTGACCTGACAGAGGCCATTCTGCTGGCCCTGGAAGGAAGTGCTCGGGAAATGGAAGCAGGCATTAATGGACTGAAGGCCACTCATCTCAGTTTCAGCACGCTGACAGATGGGACTGTGACACTTGACAGCTGGCTTGATACCAAGTTGCCTGACACAGAAAAGTCCATGAAGCTGTCATTTAAGGTGCATCTGTTCTGGCAGAACCTCATCCGAGGCTTCCCCTTTGTGAAAGCACCCCTTCACTGATAACACAAACCTGACACAAAGGAAAATAACTATGTCAACCCAAAGAATAAATACAAGAGCAATCTAGTGTTCTGCTTTGGTAACCTACATCAAAAATACAAGGGAAATTGGGTGGGGGTGGGGAAAGTGGAGTACTAAGTGAAGTACTTTTATGAAGAGAACATTATTTGCATCATGCAAGAGAAAGCAACCTAAGGGAACCCCCAGGGAAGCCCCATTTTCAAGGAGCAGTGTTTTGTGTGAACCAGCTCCAAAGTCAGAGTGATAGTACAGCTGGTAGGACTTTTGCCTTGCATGCAGCCAACTAGAGTTTTATCCCTGGCACCCTGTCTGGTTCCCAAGCCCTAAAGGAGTAGTCCCTGAGCACAGAATCAAGAGTAATCCCTGAGCAGAGTTGAGTCTAAAGTCCAATTTTTTTAAGTGAATCAGCTCCAAATGTGGCTTTAAACATTTCCTACATTCCCATTTTGTACCATATTCCTAGTATTAAGTCCTGTGAATGCAAAGAACAATATGAGATCCCTTTGAATAATACAAGGTTTACATAACTACAGAATTTCAAGGGTTTAGATTCATATCTTAGTATGTGTATAGCAATCTCTACTGTCACCACTGAAATTCCCATATAATTTAATCAACA
The DNA here is from genome assembly GCA_028565675.1 of Sorex palustris. Classification (NCBI taxonomy): domain Eukaryota; kingdom Metazoa; phylum Chordata; class Mammalia; order Eulipotyphla; family Soricidae; genus Sorex; species Sorex palustris. The sequence continues at coordinate 55 of JAOXYA010216322.1, read as the reverse complement.
AAAGGCCTTAAATTTACCTAAATTTCCTCCCTTACCCCCTTCATTTTTGACTTGC
>JAOXYA010215955.1:0-35807 GCA_028565675.1 Sorex palustris | reverse complement strand
AGAGCCCGGCAAGCTACCGAGAGTATCTCGTCCGCACGGCAGAGCCTGGCAAGCTCCCCGTGACGTATTCGATATGCAGACACAGTAACAACAAAGTCTCCAATGGAGACCTTATTGGGCCCGCTCGAGCAAATCGACGATCAACGGGAGGGCCTTTACCCAGCGATGCTCAGAGGTTACTCTTGGCTTTGCACTCAGGAATCTCTCCTGACAGTGCTAGGGGGACCACATGGGATGTTGGGGATTGAACCCGGGTCTGCCGTGTGCAAGGCAAACGCCCTACCCTCTGTACTATCACTGCAGCCTGATCCACTTATTTTTTTATTTTTAATTATTATTATTATTATTTTTTTTTTGCTTTTTGGGTCACACCCGGCGATGCACAGGGGTTGCTCCTGGTTCTGCACTCAGGAGTTACTCCTGGCGGTGCTCAGGGGACCATATGGTATTTCTGGGAATGGACGCAGGTTGGCCGCGTGCAAGGCAGACGCCCTACCTGCTGTGCTATCTCTCCACCCCCCTACTTATTTTTTTTAAAAAAATACTTATTAAAGAGCTAGGATGTACAAAGGTATTGATAGATGAGATTTAGGCATGCAACATTCCAACACCAATCCCACCACCAGTGTCAACTTCCCCTCACTAGGATTCTCATGCCCCCCCAACCCTCCCAACCCCCTTCTGTTACCTTGACAGGCTCATTTCAAAGTTTGGTGACGTTTCTCAGAGGAAGACAGGTGGTGGCCAGTAGGCATATGAAATAGTGCTTAGCTTCCCTTATCCTGAGGGACCCACTTCCGGCAGGATTCCCACCACAGCATCAGGTGACACTGTCCTCAGACACACTCTTAACATGGCGAGAGCATTTCAGATCTTTCAGCCGCTTTCGGGATGTGGAACAATCTCATTAGCTGTAATCCCCGTGTAAAATACATCACATCCCCAGGAGTGACTGTTTTCCAGCTGGGAGTCTGTGATCTCTGATCCACTTTTCTTTTTCCTCCTCCCGCCACCTGCAGCCCCCCACTGTCCTGAGCAAACATCACTGTAATCTGTTTCAGAGTTGACTTTTTGAGATTCTGCTTAAGTGGCCCAGGCAGCATAATGCCGCTGACCCTCTTGCTGTGTCACGGCAGGGTGTCCGCCTGCCTCCTGGCTGAGTGGATTCTGTCATGTGGATCAGCCACGTCTTCTTCCCGCGTTTGTTACTGGACACTGGTTGTTTCCGTGTCTTGCTGATTGTGACTCCCGTTGCAGTGTTTAACGCTTGTGTGGTGTTGGGGCAATGCCCTGGATGTTTTTGAACAAGTTTCTTTGTGAAATATAATAATTCTTCCTATTAATTTTTAATTGCATAAATACACCATTTGTGGGCTTTTGGGGGGGGATTGTGGGGATGTGGTATTGGGTGGGCACACCTGGCCGTACTCAGAGCTACTCCTAGCTCTGTGCTCGGGAGTTGTGGTACACAGGGATCATGTGATTTTGGGGACCAAACCCAGTCTGTTGTGTGCATGCCCTAAATCCTGACTCTCAGTTCACCATTTCATTTTATTTTCTTTTCCCACTTTATTTAAACACTGTGGTTTGCAAAGTTGTTCCTGATGATTTATTACAGGCAGAGTTCCAACCCAATCCCACCACCCGTCACCATCCCTCCACCACCGTCTCCATTTTCCCAGCCACCCCTCAAGCCTGCCTCCATAGCAGGCCCACAATAATTTATTTTACATTGCTTGTTACCACTAAATGGCCATTTAGTGGTAACAAGCAATATAAAATAAATGGAATGATAAAAAAATGCTTCAGTAAAAGAAAATTTGTGCAAATCATCTCTCACCATGGGGACATTAAGTCCTTGTCTGGGGGTTCATTAAGCGGTTGCCGCAAGTTCAGCCTTCTGCATGTTAATGCTTTTCTTGGTCGAGATTTATTTGTGTAGGTTTTGGAGATGTCACACCGCCACAAATGCAGCTGCACACTCCAGAAAACTCGGTCAGATCCCCAGATGAAGGTGTGCAGTTCTGTGAAATTTTGTACATGCATAACTTGCCTTCTTTTGAAAAATCGCATATGAAAACGCTTTATCGGGGCTGGAGCAGTAGCACAGCGGGTAGGACGTTTGCCTTGCACGTGGCCGACCCGGGTTCAATTCCCAGCATCCCGTATGGTCCCCTGAGCACCGCCAAGAGTAACTCCTGAGTGCAGAGCCAGGAGTAACCCCTGTGCATTGCCGGGTGTGACCTCTCCCCCAAAAATAAACACTTTATCAATTGTAAGCTGCTCCAGGTGCAGGGAGCACGCAGATGGCTGTGAATGTCCCACCAGCCCTCCCTTGGCCACATGCTGATTCGGGAAAGTTGATTCCTGTTGGTGTCACTTTGAAAGAGCGGCACAGGGGTGACTGAGAGGGCTGGTGCTCTGACTCAACCCCCAGAGCGTTGGGAAGCCTTGGCGATAAGTTGAGTATTCAGTGGTTCTGTGTCTGGAGCCCTTGTCAAGAGACCAGATGTGCTTGTGAGTTGAAATCCTCCTCATATTTCATGTGTCCGCTTTAAAAATGAACAGAGCTTGGGGCTGGAGCCATAGTACAGCGGGTAGGGCATTTGCCTTGCACGCAGCTGACCCAGGTATGATCCCCAGCATCCCATGTGGTCCCCTGAGCACCGCCAAGAGTAACTTCTGAGTGCAAAGCCATGAGTAACTCCTATGCATTGCTGGTTGTTACCCAAAAAAGCCAAAAACAAATAAATAAAAGTGAACAGAGTGGACTAGGAGAGCTGTCAGGCCATGAGGTGGCGGGACCAGTGCTCCCGGAGTCAGTCAATCTCAAGTAACGGGGTGCAATGAGGGTCACCCCCCAGCTGCCTGTACATTGGGTGTGGAGGAGTGTCCTGAGCTCAGGAGTTGGGATGTAAGGGTGAGAGCAGCTGCTGGGACAAGAGGAAGGCTTCCTGGGGGTGGTGTTTGTTTCTGGCAGACTTCCATCCCACCTGGTGCTCCCAGCCTCGCTTGCTCTGTGGGGAAAGCCACTTGGGCACTGTCTTCGGGGCTCCTGGGGGTGTCCCAGTGGGCATCAGTGTGGGCACCCTTTCCGACTTCAAAATTTCAAATGTTCTTCAAGTACATGTCTTGGTTCCGGTTATTTAGGATTTGGGGGCCACAGGTGGTGGTGCTTAGGGCTTATTCCTGGCTCTGTGCTTCGGGGTTTGGGGTGCCGGGGATGGAGCCCAGGCTAGCGCTGACCCCAGACTGCCGAGGGCCTCCTATCACCGAAAGGCTGCCCGAAGGCGTGGGGTGACGTCTCCCCGGACTCACCCACCGGCTGTGTCCTTCTTCACTGCAGCCCTTCAGCAACGGGCTGGTGACGGTAATGGTCCCCCAGCTGCGGAGGGAAAACAGCCTCCTCCTGTGGAATGTCTTTGACCTCAACACCCCGGTCCACACGTTCGTGGGGCACGATGACGTGGTGCTGGAGTTCCAGTGGCGGAAGCAGAAGGAAGGTGAGCGGGAGGGAAGGCGCAGGGCGGGCAGGGGCTCCTCGGCCTCTGCTTTCCCTGCTGAGGGAAGGGCACAGGCGGCTGCTCTTCTTCCCCCCCCCACCGCCCCCACTCCTGCCCGCCCCCACAGTTCAGAGCAGACCCTGCTTGAGAGGTAGATTTATTTTGGGTGATGCCAAGGGCTGGAAAGCCCTGGGGTCCCTGGTATCGGGCCCTTGCCATTCAGCCGATGCAGGAGCCTGAGTTAGGTGTGTTTCTGTTCAAATGGGGCTCCTGCTGTCTGCTATGCTGGGTCATTTTAACACTCACCACAGGAAACTGCCCTGTCTCTTTCCACCCTCAGCAAGGAGTTGGGTAGAGACAGTGGTGGTCATGGGACGTTCAGTCTCAATGCCCCAGATGGTGCCCGGCATCCAAGAACTGTCATGAGCTGTATTTGAGTGAATGAACTTCATTCTCCCGGGACCTGTAGCAAAACTGACGTTGGAGTTGAACATTTGTCCTGGTTTTTTTACTTGGCGGTGTCTAGGCTCCAAGGACTATCAGCTGGTCACGTGGTCCCGGGACCAGAGCCTGCGAATGTGGCGCGTGGACTCGCAGATGCAGAGGGTATGTGTGCAGGCCCACGGGGAGGACAGCCGCTGGGCGAGGGCTGTGGGAGTTCGAGGCCACACGGCCGGCCATGTGTCACACCCCTGCCACCCACTCTCCAGCGCCGTGCAGCCCACTGAGACTCCAGCTCAGTGCTTTATTTAAAATGCTTTATTTAAAATGTGTTTGGTGAGGGAGATTTTTGGGACTTGGGACCTGTTCTTGGCCCTGCTCAGGTGGACCTCTGGCAGTGGTGGGGGACCTAGTGAGGTGCTGGGGACTGACCATGTGCAAGGCAGGCAAGCACCTTACCCCCATATAATAATTTCATCCAGCATTTTTGCTTGTTTCTTTTTGTTTTATTTATTGGGGCTGCCCTTGGCTATGCTCAGGGCTTGTTCCTGGTTCTCCAAGTGGACCTGCTGGACTATCTCTCCAGTCCTGGTGTTTCAGCATTTTAACACCTAGAGCCTCTGGTGTGTTTTTTTCTTCCATCTTGGTACAAGGTAGTGTGGGCATTATGCGGAGCCTGCCAGCATCTTTGCTGTGTTCAAGGGCTGAGAAGCCTTTGAAGCCCGGTGGGTGGGCAGTGGTGGGTGGGCAGCAGTAGGGGGCCCTTGCTCCGCCCTGCCCCTCTGGGCCTCCTTTCTCCTCACTCTAGCTGTGTTCCTGGAAGGCCCAAATCTTGTCTCGCTTCTATTGTCTCCCAAAACGACTCTGTCCAAAGTATATAGAAAACTCTGGCTTCAGTTCATACTTCTCCGTGGCATACTGTCACTTTGAGAGTTTAGCCGGTTTCATCATTGGGGTCAAGCGCTACTTCACTTTTAAATGTTTTCTCCAAAAAGGCACCATTTGTTCCAAACGCGTTGTAATTACGGTATCTTTGCCGTAAGCAAAAATAGTTCCATGAAGGTCTGAGATGTTCAGTGGTAGTTTCTTTGACTTGCTATTCTCTAAATGGGGTGAAAATGTCCAGGGTAGAACAGCACAATCTGGTGCCGCCTGTCAAACGAGGAAGAGCTGTGAGGAATGAAACCTCTTGACCGTGTCTGTCCTGGGATGACATGTGCCTCTGCGTTGTGATCCCTGTTTTAAAGCCAGAATTCCAGGGTGCGGCAGATCCCTCCGAGGATACATGCTTTGCTTGCTGGAGGTCATAGTTTGATTTTTTCGTAGCTTGTAGTCCCCTGAGCGACTTCTCAGGGGACTCCCAACTAGTACCTCCCCCCGCATTCCCCGGCACTGCCAGGTGTGACCCCAAAGCCAAATTTATAAGTGAATAGAAGAATAGAATCGAGCGTGGCATGATCTTTCCAAACACCGACGCCACTGGGTCTCACTCTGGCTTTGTGGCAGCTCTGCGCCAACGACATCCTGGACAGCGTGGAGGACTTCATCGAGAGCATGTCCCTGCTGCCGGAGCCCGAGAAGCCCCTGCAGGCCCCAGACCCCGACCAGCAGCACAGCTCGGGCCACGGGGAGGAGGAAGGTTAGTAACGCGATGGGGCCCGCGCCTTCCCCAGCCGCTCTTGCTCCGGCTCCTCTTCAGAAGCGTTTCCCCACCTCCGAATCTCCCGCTAGCCTTGAAGGAAGACCCCCCGAGCAGCCTCCTGGAGGAGAAGAAAAGCGACCAGGCCGGCCTGTCGCAGACTCTGCAGCAGGAGTTCTCGCTCATCAACGTGCAGATCCGCAACGTCAATGTGCAGGTGGGCGGGGTGGCAGCGGAGGGGGGGCGTGGCAGTGGAGGGGCGTGGCCTATGGAGGGGGCGGGATCATCATGAAGGGGTGGGGCCCTTGAAGGGGGCGGGGTCACCGTGAAGGGGCAGGCCCTGCGCAGGGGACAGGGTCACTGTGCAGGGACCAGGGTGGCAGTGGAGGGGGCCTGATCTTTGTGCAGACCATACTCTTGGCTCTGTGCTCTAGGATCGCTCCTGGTGGGGCTCAAGGACCACACAGGGATCTGTGAATGGACCCCTGTCAGCTGGGTAGGCAAGTGCCCTACCCACTGAACTACCTCTCCAGCCAGCTTCCTGCTTTTTTTTCTAATCACAAAGTAAACCGCACATTTCAGCCTTCTTTGGAGCTTTGGAACGAAGCTTTCTGAAGTGAAAATACCTCCTAAAAGCACTATCATTAGAAATCTATTTTGAAAGTCCGTGCTCCGGCCCTTCCCAACCCATTTGCGTCTGGAGACTCTTCTCCTCCTGGTGACCAGGCCCTGCAGCCCTCCATGGCCGCCCGTCCCCTGGGAGAGGCCCGTGCACCTCACTGCAGGGTGCCTGTCCCCCTGCCCCTTGCAGATGGCCGCTGCCGACAGGAGCTGCACAGTGTCCGTGCACTGCAGCAACCATCGCGTGAAGATGCTGGTGCGGTTCCCTGCGCAGTACCCGAACAACGCTGCCCCGTCCTTCCAGTTCATCAACCCCACCACCATCACGGCCACCATGAAAGCCAAGCTGCTGAAGGTGGGGCTCGGGCCTGCGTTGGTGGGGTGTGCGGAGCCGAGTGGGACATTGAAGGAAACCGTGTGGAGGTTGGAAGTTAGCTGCCCTTTGGCTCCACGGGGCCAGTAGTCCCCATTGATTTTCTCGGGAAAACATAAGAAAAGTGGTTCTCTGCTTATTTTGAGTTATGCCCCTTGCCTCCACTTTGGAAGTCTCCCGGAAACCACAGGTGCCTTGCTGAAAATTGATGGCGAGTTGCACGTGGCTTCAGGTACACTGCGTGTAAATAAGCACTGTGCAGTCCCCAGGTGTCCCCAGCCTGCCCTCGGGTCTGACTCCAGCTGTCCTGTCATACCCCGAACCCGGTGTTTGTGCCTTTGTGTTCTTACCCAAACAGTGGACAGGAGGTGGTCTAAGGCTGTTTTACAGAAAGTCAGGAAATAGGTCACAGGAAATGTGTCCCTGCCAAGGACAGGCCAGTGCGAGGATCCACTGCTGTTCGGGATAGGCCAGTGCGAGGGTCTCCACTGGGCTCTCGTAGAGCGGCCACAGCCGGGCATCTGCTCTGGACCCCTCCAGGCTCACATTCATGTGTCACCTGCTCACACAGAGTATGAAGCTGCCACGTGTGGCTGAGAGCTGATGGGATCCACCGTGTTCCCCTGAGCCCCGTTGCCTGTGAGGGACGGGCAAGTGCTGGCCTCAGCCCAGTGGCCTGCGCGCTGTTCACTCGGCCTTGTTCGTGTTGTCCACTGGGTCGCGGTACATCTGTCAGGGGTGACCCTGAGACCGAAACCATTGTTCAGTGGGAGCAATTGCCATGCAGTTACTCTCGTTTGGGGCTGTTGAACCTTTTGTGTTTGAAATCTGAAGATTTCTTTGTATGTGTACAGATAGAAAAAAGGGTCAGTAGTTCCACTGGCATGGAAGGAGGAGTTGGAATTCTCCCAGGTCTGAATCCGTGTGGTTCAAGAGGAACAACACAGGCCACGGTCTGCTGATGCTTGTTTCAGGACAAAATTTAAAACTTTCCAGTAATCACACACATACACACAGATTCCCTAAAGGTAGCAGCTAACTCCATAGTCTCTTAATTCAGGCTAGTGTATCCAAAGTATTACACATCAGTATGTAGTCAGGGCAGCCCTCACCCAGCTACCTTGTGTTCTTTTTGTCGGGTGGGCCTGTGGTGCGAACTCCCCTCTCCCACACTGGCCTTGCTGACTCCCTGTGGGCCAGAGACTGCTGTGCTGGACAGCTCAGTCCCTCCTCCCCCCCCCCCCCCAGCTGCCTGTCCTGGGCTGGCTGACACTGACTGAGCCTTACAGTCTTGCTTAGGGTTCATCGAAAGGACCAGAAAAAGAACTGGGGGAGGGAGGGATGGAGGTGGAGAGAGAGAGAAGGGGGAAGGAGGAAATGAAAGAAAGAAGGAGGGGGGGAGAGAGAGATTGGAGATTGTGATTTTCACTAAAGGAAAAGTGTGTCCCCAGGACCTGAGTGGTGCCCCCCCCCACCCAGAAGACGATCCTTCTGGGGCGGGCAGGGCAGGGAAGTGGACAGAGGTGCCTTCATTCCGTCACGGCATGAGGGCCCTGTCCAGCGTGGTTCGTCCTGGCACATGGCACTTCCCAGAAGCCAACTGCTCCCGAGCACCCCCAGAGGGGGAGGTGGCTCAGGGTATCGGGAGCTGCAGCAGGTTCCATCCCCGGGTGCTCTCGGCTGCCCATGTTGGGCAGGGTCAGCAGTGGCCCGTCCTGACTGCTTGTGCTGCTTCCTTCCAGATCCTGAAGGACACGTCCCTGCAGAAGGTGAAGCGGAACCAGAGCTGCCTGGAGCCCTGCCTGCGCCAGCTGGTCTCCTGCCTGGAATCCTTTGTGGTGGGCTTCCCATGCCTGTCCAGGCTGGGGCCGGGGGGGGGTTCATCTTTCCCACCCCGACTCCTGGGTGCCCTGACACCGTCATCATGTCCCCCAGTTTTGTGATTCGACTTTCCATTAAGGGGGCGGAATTTGCTTTCTTTGAGCTTGAGACGGTGGCGTTGAGTGTGCTGATGCTTAAATTCCAGAACCAAGAAGACAGTGCTTCCAGCAACCCCTTCGCGCTCCCCAACTCCGTCACCCCGCCCTTACCAACCTTTGCCCGGGTCACCACCGCCTATGGGTCCTACCAGGATGCCAACATCCCCTTTCCAAGGACGTCTGGGGCTCGGTTCTGTGGGGCAGGTTGGTTCCTTTGGCTTCTCTGCCTCTGGAGGGGGGGGTGTCATGGGGGAGAGTTGGAGAGAGATTTTATATATTCTATAGAAAAATCTCTATTCATAAATGTACGTAGGGTTTTATTTCCCGAGTACTCAGAGGATCTCTGTGGTAATGTCATTAGACCTGATGACAAATTAGCATCCATGAGTATCTCCCAAGAATGCGTACTACACTGACGGTCTTAGCTGATCTTCTGATGAGACCCCTAGGTAGGAGGCCCTGGGCTTGATTACTGCTACCACAGAGCCAACAGTAGCAACCGTACCAGAGTTCCGGTTCTCCACAGGGACAGGTTCCTCTCGGGGGACTAGAGGGCCAAACTGCTCCCCTCCCCATCTCGTTGGGGCGCTGGAGGGCTACGTCTCTGCTCCTGTGCAGATAGTCTCATCCTTTGGAATCTCAAAAGAAATGAAAGACTAGCAGTGCTGTTCACAGTGCTCCCCGGCTCAGGGACTGATGTCGGCCTTGCTGTGTCCTCTCAGGGTCCCTGGTATACTTCACAAGGCCCATGACGATGCACCGAGCAGTGTCTCCGACGGAGCCTACTCCAAGGTGAGCATGATCAACGTGTTCACGTGCCCAGCGAGGTGTGGCATCTGGCAAGGACCCCAGAACTCCACTTTAGACGTGTTGTTTTCATTCTTTGGTCAACGTCAACATCCATTGTAAGATTCATTCTAGTTGGGGGGCCAGCAGAATAGTCCAGCGGGGAGGTGTTTTCCTTGCACACAGCCAACCTGGGTTTGATTCCTGGCATTCCATATGGTCCCCCGAGCACCGCATGGCGTGATCATTGAGTGCAAAGCCTGAAGTATCTCCTGAGCACTGCCCAGTGTGACTGAGAAAGCAAAAAAAACCAAAAAAAAAAAAAAAAAAACCCAAAACTCATTCTATTGATGAAAGATCAACTAAAGCCCCTTGGATTCTATTGTGTGGTTCTGACTGAACCCTAGAAGCAATGACTTGATCTCATCGGGACAAGGTGGTCTTTTATTTTATTTATTTATTTTTTAACGTGCTTAAAAAATTAAAGTGCTCTTGTCACTAAGGCATTATCTGAACATTAACTAAAACTAGGAAGATAAGATGACATAGGGTTCCACAATACTAATAATCCACTCTCCATCACCAGCACATCTTTAGTCTTAGGACATTACGTCAGTATGTATCAGAAAAGAGCTCCAGCCATTTGGGTCCTGTGGACAGAGCGGCTTCACCTGGACCCCGTCCACATATTTTACCCATTTGTCCTCTGTTTCCTCCTCTCAGTGTCTTATCAAGAGCCCAGCGTGGCACCACTTACAAGGGTGGGCTGAGGGACCCCAGTACGGATAATTGTGTGTTTCCCCCCACCCCCCAGATCCCTCTCGGCCTTGTCTGCCTATCACACTGGTTTGATCGCACCCATGAAGATCCGCACGGAGGCCCCCGGGAACCTGCGCCTGTACAGCGGCAGCCCCACCCGCAGTGAGAAGGAGCAGGTCTCCGTCAGCTCCTTCTACTACAAGGAACGGGTAAGCAGGCGCCCTCCACTCCCCGCCTTCCTGTTCTCACCCCTCAGTGAACCAGCATCCCCTTTAGGTCTTTGCCGGTCAAAATCGGCTTGTTCTGTTCACTTGGTTTTAGCGACGATCAGTTGCGTGTGCCTGGGAGGATCAGCCCTTACGAATCTTCATGCCCTGCGAAACCCTTTTTCATTTGTTGCACCGTGATTCACATACTGTTCACGGCAGGGCTTCTGCCTCCAGCATCCCCCCTCCCCCAAGAGCGCCCACTTCCCCCATCGTTATCTGTAAGCGGGTAGGGAGAGTGGGGGGAGCGAATCCCCTTCATCCCTGACCCCCATCCTCTCAGGTAGAACCATGCAACCTCTGTCTTCCTTTGTACTGGGGGATTTGTCACCATATTCCAGGGGCTTCAGAAGGTGTGGGATCTTTGTGTGTTTGGGACTTCTTAAAGTGGCCTCCAAAAGGTTTACACTTTTATTGAGTCCATACCTAGTACCTACCAAATGGACTAGCTTGTGTAGAACTCACCTGAATTGGCTTTATGTTCTGGTTTTAATTAAATCTTTGTCCCTAAGGTGGCTTCTAAGTCATCAGATGCCATTGGTGGTGACAGCCTGGGGAAAGCTGATGGAGGTTAGGAGTAATGAATTTTTTTCTGTGGTATCGGATCAAGTCTGGCACGCCAGCTTGTAGCTGCTGTCATAATTTAAGTAGTAGTTCACAGAACAATGCATGAACTTAAAGCAATTCCTTGTTGTTGTCTTCTGTTGAACGAGAAACGGTGTCTTCACTATCATTAATTTTTTTAAATTTATTTTTAAATTAAAAAAAAAAAGCCCAGGGGCTGGAGCAATAGCACAGTGGGTAGGGCGTTTGCTAGAACACGGCCGACCCGGGTTCTATTCCCAGCATTCCAGATGGTCCCCTGATCACCACCAGGGGTAATTCCTGAGTGCAGAACCAGGAGTAACCCCTGTGCATCTCTGGGTGTGACCCAAAAGGCAATAAATAAATAAATAAATAAAACCCCAGCTCCACCATCTAGCATGCGTTAGCGGACCCTGGAGTTGGAGTACAGTAGCAGCAGGGTTTGACTCTGCCAGTTTATGCCATCATTGGGCATCTCGGGCTCAGCCTGGTCTGAGGGTCGTTAAGTAGTTAGACGGAAGCAGTGGGCCTGCACGTGGGACCAGCCTTGGGCCACAGCCATTCATTAGAACAAGGATGGGGACCAGTTGTCTCAGGTCCCTCCCTGGAGTCCTGCGCAATGGTGGGTTCTGCTGCTACCCAGCTGTCAGACCTTGGAACATTTCTAGCCTCCTGAGTCTTTACGTTCAGGTTTTTTAGGGCATGTGCTCTCTCTCTCTCTCTCTCTCTCTCTCTCTCTCTCTTTCTCCTTCCTTCTCACCCTCCCTCTCTCCCTCCCTCTCCCCCTCTCTTTCTCTTCCTGTAAGTTGGTGACAGATGACTGCCTAGAATGAAGGCATTTTGCTGGCCTAACAGCCCAACAAACTCATGGTTTGGTAAAGGCGGGGGTTGTCTTCAGCATAGGGGCCCAGCTGGGGAGTCTGCCCTGGTTCAGGCCGGTGCTGATCAAACTGGGACTGAGACGGACTGGCTGGGCTTCTGGTGGTGTCTGCAGGCCACACCTGGCCCTAAGACGGGACCTCACCCAAGGCAGAACCACTTGTAAGGGCTGTGTTGGTGTGTGTGCTGGTCTGGTTTTCTTTACGACGGACGCCATGGTCCTAGAGGAGGGCCGCGCCCTCTGCAGGCTCCGTCTTGGGTGGGGATCTGTCTTACAGACGGGGGTCCTACTCCATAGGAAAGGGCTATGACAGTCCCTCGGCTGACGGCATTTCACCTAGTCACTGGGTGAAAAGGGGAGGACACTTGCGTTACAGTCGTAGAAGGATTTTTCTGTTGCCGTGCAACTTCCGCGCGGGAATCGCCGCATATCTGAATGTGTAATTCATTGAATTCCCAAGTCTCACGGGCCAAGAAATAGACCACCACAGGAACCCCAGAGGCCCTGAAGAAAGCTGACATATCAATGATTTTTAGGTTAAGTTCCAAGAAATTGCTGCTGTCTGGCCAGTTTTGACCTTAAATAAAAAGGTGTGATTCAGCCTAATAAGATAAAATGGACAAGCCAGTAACTGTGCGAGGGATCTGAAGTGAAGCCGTCTCTCCTCGAAGCCCCGACTCCATTCCCTAGATTGGGGGTAGGTGGGGGGGTTAAAGAAAGGAAACTTGGGGCTGGAGCGATCGCACAGCGGGGAGGGCGTTTGCCTTGCATGTGGCCAACCCGGGTTCGAGTCCCAGCATCCCAGAGGGTCCCCCGAACACCGCCAGGAGAAATTCCTGAGCGCAGAGCCAGGAGTAACCCCTGACAGTGCCAGGTGTGACCCTAGAAAGGAAACTCTGCTCTGAGGTCTCCCATAGGCTGTCTGACCTTCCCCTCAGAGGTAAGGTGTCAACGTGTTCATCCCTGGAGGCGTATTTTCTAATCCTCACATGCCAAGTTTCATGTATCACATCATCTCATGTTTGTGATGTTTGTTCTGGAAAAGATTCATTTGCTAAATTTCAGCTCAGACCCATTTTCTTCTTTTTTTGCGGGGGTGGGGGGCACAGCTCAGGGCTTATTTCTGTCCCTATGCGCAGGGATTATTTCTGGGGGTGCTCAGGGAACCATTTGTGGTGCTGGAGATCAAACAAGCTGGTGGTTTGATATCAAACGGGTGGGGATTGTGCAAGGCGAGTGCCTTAACCCCTGTACCGTTTTTCAGCCTCCCACTTATTTTTTTATTCTATTTTAGCTCTCTACCCCAAAAATGAGCGCAAATAAAGAAATAGAGCGTAACTGCCTTCGGGTGTGGGCATGAGGGTGGGGTTGTGTCCCGGGACCCTGGCACGGAGGTGCCCAGCACAGTGCTTGTGTGCTTAACTGCCTCATAGGTCCCTGCGGCCAGTCACACACATGTTCTCCGGCAGGGATTTCCAAGGTTTGCGCCTTGGGAATTAATTTTTTTTATTATGCGTGGCCTTAAGAAAAAAAAAGCAACATCACATTTCATAGGAAGTTAGAAAGTGCAAAAAAGATGCCAATACTCATTTGGGACCCGGGCCAGCTCTTAAGAGTTGATGAAAGACTGTGTACTCTGAGGTCAATCAGAAGGCCCAGAATTTAAGACAAACATCAGGCATTGTCCTATAAACACTAAAATAATGTTTGTGACCTTCTGGGTTCTTGACTTTATGTTCTCTGAGATAGCCCTCATGTCAGTGTTTGTGGGGGGTGGGCTGGGGGCGTCTTAGAGATCGTGGGTGATTTCCAATTTCTACACTCAGCCCTTGGCTCCGGCACTGGGAGAATGCCCACAGGAGTGACCACAGCCTTCCCTCCACTCTCCCTCATGGGGCCCACTGGATCTGTCGTCTTGGCATCACTCAGAAAACACCCGCCCTCCCTGCAAAGCACTTGTTTCCCAAAATTTGATATTGAGGGGCCGGGGGTGTGGTTCAGTGATAGGTAAGGGCCTTGCGTGTGTAAGGCTCTGGGCTCAATTTCCACCACTGCATGCTCCCCTGAGCACTGCTGGGGGTAGCCCCGAGCACTGATCTGGGAGTAACCTACAGGCACAGTTCAGTGTGATTAAAATTAAAAAAAAAGGGTATTTAGTTTCTCCTAAGAATTTCCATTTGAGGAAGGGGACTCTCATCCTCTGAAAGGAAAAAGCAGCATCCTCCTGTCCTCTTGCTCTGGGTCACCCCATCACAGATGGCAGAGCCGGGGACGTCGGCCTCCGGCCAGCCTGGCAGCATCCCCGCAGCTGTGTTTGGAGTCAGAGGAATCGGGAGGGCGGTGTGGTCACTGAACCACTCCATGTCGTGACCACGCCATTTGGTCTGTCCGACGTGGTGGAAGCTTTCCTTTCGTTCTCGTGTTTCTCCCCTTTAATCTTTTTCTCGGTGTTTTTCTTCCCTTCTCTGGGTGTAACGTTTCGCACAGATGTCTCCTCGCTCCGCCCGGCGGCGTTGGTCCATACAAGCGGTCAGCGACTTCCCGGTACTGTGCGCTGTGCAAACGCTCTCCCGGCTACCCCTCCTCCCCCAAGGCCCAAGAATAAAATGCCACCGGCCTGGCTCGGAGGAACCTGCTGCCTCCCGGGCCCGCAGGAGTCGGGCCCCCATGAGTTCCCTGGAGGCCGGGGACTCGGGAAGGATGGCACTGGCTTTCTTTGAAAAGGAAGTGACATTTTGAGTTTCGGACCAGAGAGGCACTTGCCTGGCACACTGCTGACCCATTCTCTGAGCCTCATATGGGACAGAGCATCACCAGGGGTCACTCCTTAGCGCTAACTCTCCTCTGAGCACCCCCAGCTGTGGCCACCTCCCAAAAAAAAAATAAAAAGAAATTTGATTTAAAAAAAAATCCAAGTTTCTTGGAAAGAACCTGCTACCAGCCTTTAATCACCTGGTTTCCCTTGGAGTCTTTATGCGCTCGCTGAAAACTGGCAGCTGCCTGCCTTTGGCATGGCGCAGGCGAGGAAGAGAAAGGAGGTTTCCACCCTATTGGGTTTTTTCTTTTTTTTTTTTCTCTCCCTTTCATCTGTTTTTAGACTCTTGATCCGCTTCCAATAGGGAAGCGCCCATCTGCCTCACTGGCACGACTCACAAGCCAGTGTGCAATCCGGTGGGAATTTTCTGGAGCATTTTCCTCCCTTGCCACCCCCGGTTGGTGATGGCAGCAAAACCTCTGCCTTGGGCAGCCACGGTTCTGCTACCCTTACTCCCGTCGGCCTTCGCCTCTGCCGGCTTCCTCTCCTTCCCCTCTGTGCTTCAGTCATGCCAAGGCAGCCTTGATGCTGTTGTGTAAAACATTTCAGTTGGGTGTAAAAAAACAAAAAACAAAAAACAAACAATTCCTTAGGGGGCCAGGCAGCCCTGTTGCCCTTTCATCCCAAACCCAGCAGGGGTCAGGAGCCCTGGTCCTCCATTCCTAGGGCTGCCCCCACTTTCTCCCCAGATAGTCCGGTCCCTGCCAGCCCAGCTGGGGGTTAATTTTCCAGAAGTTTCTATGTTCCTGCTGCTGTTTCCATAGGAACCCCTTGGCCTCCGCTGCCCACGCTGCTGATTACGCACTGGTGGTGGGGTTGCCGCGGAGCTGTTGGTGGCTTATTCTTGGGCTGTTGCTCCCTTTAACCCCATTGCTGGCATTGATGTTGCCTCCGAGTGTAGCAGTAGCTGGTGGTACAGTGGCAAGCTGAAGCTGGCTCTTGGTTGTCCTTTGGTGCTACCCATGCCAACGCCTCCCCCCTCCCCGCCCTCCCCTGCCCGCCCTCTCCTCTTGCCCGCCCCTTGCCCCTAATTCCATGAGGCTTTTTGGTCTGTTCACAGGAGCCCACCTGGCACTCATAATGTAATCCTTTGTCTTGCTTTGTCTCTCTGCCCTCCGTCCTTGTTCGTGGAATGTGTGGGGTTGGGCATTTCTGTGGATGGGGCTTCGACAAGACTCAGAGAGACGCGTGAGCCTTGGCCTCCCAGTGGCCCCATTTGAGGCAAGGAAACTCTCTTCTTCCCAAGCCTTGTCTCATGGCCTTTCTTGAGCCCGGAAAGATCACAGCCCAGCGTGTCATCGCTCTCTTTGTGTTGCACGCCTGCTGCTGTGTAGACAGGAGAAGCTCCCTAAACCAGCACATAGTCTCAAGGCAAAGAGAAGTGCTGGGAGCCAGGGTGGACTGGGCACCCTGGACAGAGCAGCCGGCCCTCCTGTCAGGCGCATGGGGACCAGCGTCCAGCAGCCACGTGGCCTCACTTGTGTGTTTAGTCAGCTCCAGAGTAACTAGTCATGCACAGGGTTAGCAGGCCTCAAGAGCCCAGAGGGCAGGCATTTTGCATTGAAGACTACCAACCGGTAAATTAAAAGCCAACAGTGTTTCGTGTTTTCCCCTTAAGTCACGAAACTGACTGGCGGCCGGCAGCTCTTCCGTGCTGGATTCAGAGCTGTCCCGTAGTCACTCCTGCCGTTTGGTTCTTGGCGGCAGCTGTGAAGGGGCAGCTGGAGCTGAAGACGCTCCTGTTCTTGGCCAACAGTCCCTGAGTGAGGTTTCGTAAAACGTCGCCCAAGAAGGAAAGAGATCAAATAGAGAAGCATCTAGAAGCCTAGTGTTGGGACACTGGCAAGGAACTCCCAGGAAACAAACTGATTTCCGTCACTCCATGGGGAGGTTGCCAGAAACTGTCCCTGACCATTGTCCTATACATTGTTTAAAGGCTTCCCGGTGACACTTCGATTTGTTTCCTCCTGTCCCTCCAAACCCAAGACTGTGACGGGGGATTTTCTGGTGTCTGCTCTCCCATGTGTGGCTCACACCCAGCCGGCTGAGCACTGGGAAGTCCCGGCCCTTGAACCTGACTCCTGCTTGCCCCTTCCGCTCGTTGGAGGAGGACCGGGAAGCGAGTCACTGGATCATGGAGTGGCACCCCTAGGGTCCCCAGACCTGGTGTTGGTCTTGTGGGTGCAGGAAGGAATGGGTCCCGTTAAAATGAACCGAGGCCAGGAGGAAGCTCAAGTGGCAGGACACATTCTCAAATGTGCAAAGCCTCAAGTTTGATCCCCGGCACCCTGTGGTTCCCCCAAGCACTGGCCAGGAGTGGCCTCAAGCTCCAGGACACTGGATATGGCCTGTGGATAAAGAAATTATAATAATAAGTAATGGACCAAAACCATTTTCACACGTATCTTAGGAACTGATAATTTTTCTTTTTTAGTTTTCCTTTTTTAATAAAAAATAAAAACAAACATTTTTTTAAAAAACCCATAGTTTACTGAGATATCCTGATTTACAGTAATATTAATAGTCATGTCTGAAGCCTTTAATGTTAGTGCACTATGCCACGTCAGAGTCAGAAACCCTCCCTACTGCCCCTCAGGTCCCTTCACTCTCCTCATCTCCCTCTCTAGCCTAAAGTCGTATGCTTCTGAACATTCTTAACAAATACGGGCTGAGACCCTGTGTCGAGTCCTTGCTTTTGCGCCTGTGGCCTGGAGTAAGGAATGGGCTGCCTGGGCCGGGCAGGGCCAGGCTGAGCTGCTCATGGGGCGAGCAGACCTTTGCACGGGTAAAGGGAAGCGACTGCACAGGAGTTTCGAATTCCCAAGCCAAGGGACTGGAGAGAGCGCAGGGCAAGGCAGTTGCCTTGCGCATCCCGACCCTGGGTTAGTCCCCCTAGAAACCAGGAATGTTCCTGATCACGGAGCCAGGAGGAAGCTCAGAGCGTAAGCGAGTGTGGCCCAAACCCTGATGTCTGTTCTCGCCTGTGTCTACTTCCCACCATAGGGTCTTGGCTCTTGTCTCTTTCCATTGCCCAGGTATTTCTGTTCAGATGTTTTCAGATGTTCTGAAATGATCACTCTCCAGAAATCATCTAAGTCTATTAGAAAAAACCCTCCCTCCCCACCCATATTCGAGGGGATGCTGGGGCTCAAACTTATCCCTCATACAGAGCTACATTTCTAGCCCCAAGGAAGAGGTTTGGAATGAACTAGTCTGCGAATGATTCATTCTGGCACACTCGCCTTCATCTAAAGCTTTTATTCAAATTGCTTCAAAATTAGGGAGTTGAGGTGTTTTCACCCGGTCTGGAGGCTTGTAGACCCTCCATTTATGCCCGCTTGGGCAGAGCCTAGCAAGTCAGTAGATTGTTCAGATGCTTCCCATTTCCCTTCATCAGAAGTAGCCTGAGTGGGCCTGGAGCAATAGTAGCACAGCGGGGAGGGTGCTGGCCTTGCATGGGGCCAACCCAGGTATAATCCCCTGAGGACCACCAAGAGCGGTCCCTGATTACAGAGCAAGGAGTCACCCCTGAGCATCACTGGGTGTATCCCAAAAACTAAAAAAAAAACCAAAAAACCCAAATCACTCCTAAAAGATGAGTCTATTTTAGAGTCATTTTTAAAAAATACATACAATCTCAGGGCTGGAGCGCTGGCACAGTGGGTAGGGCATTTGCCTTGCACACAGCTGACCCGGGTTCGATTCCCAGCATCTCATATGGTCCCCCGAGCACTGTCAGGAGTAATTCCTGAGTGCGTGAGCCAGGAGTAACCCCTAAGGATCACTGGGTGTGACCCAAAAAACAAAAAAAACCCCCAAAAATTCATATAATCTCAATTCTAGTAACTTTGTATATATAAGCTGCCGATGTTACAGTTACACATGTACACTTCTCACAGCATGTCCACTCATTTCCCGAGTGTACTTCAGTCCTGTGGGATTGAAACTGCAGAGCTCGTCCTGAGCCACAGGCCACTGGGCAGAGAGAGGGACAATGAAAGTAACTCAGCCAGGGACATGTGGACCAGCACATAGAGTGACCACACCAGGAAACCTTGACTGTCTGATTTCAAATTGTATGTGTGTGTGTGTGTGTGGGGGGTGTATCCGTGTGTGCGCGCACACATGTGCATGCACGCATGTGCACCCTCAGAGACTACTCGTGGTTTGGTGCTCAGAGGACCATATGGTGTCAGACATTGAACTGGGGCCTCCCACACGCAAACCATGTGGTGAACCTGTCCAACCCTCCAGCCCCTTGACTTCATGATTTCTCCCTCTCTTGTCAATAACTATGTCACTTCCTTCTAGAATAGAATCACTTTACTGGCTTCCTTTGATTCTTTTGTGGGGCAGAGGGAGAGGCACACGTGGCTGTGCTGTAGCTTACTCCTGGCTCTGTGCTCAGGGATCATTCCTGGAGGGCTCAGGGGTGCCAGGGATCGAACCCGATCAGCCGCGTGCAAGGCAAGTACCCGCTGTACTGTTGCTCCCGCCTGCTGGCCCCCTTTTGAACTCTGGCAATAAAGTAAAATGGAGCATTGCCCCTGAGGCTGGTTTCATTCAGAAGATTCCAGATGGGACGCACCAGTAATTCTCATTTTCCGGCACATCTCTCATTTGACACATCTGAGCCCCCCTGTAACTGTTTGTAGGTGAAACTCTGGGAAGATTGAACAGTTACTTGTGCTCTTCCACATCCATTACGCATTACGCAGCTCCCTCTGCTCCAGGGTTTCAGACATGCTGAAATGATGGCTTTTCGAAATCACTGAGGTCTGGTAAAAACAGAGGTTCTGTGGTCCCATTCTCCCTGAGCTGCTGTTTCTGTCTACCAGGCACGGCCGGGGGTGGAGAGGCCACACTGTTGTGTATGAGTTAAGTTCTTTTTTTTTTTTTCTTTTTGGGTCACACTCAGCAATGCACAGGGGTTGCTCCTGGCTCATGCACTCAGGAATTACTCCTGGCGGTACTCGGGGTACCATATGGGATGCTGGGAATCGAACCCGGGTTGGCCGCGTGCAAGGCAAACGCCCTCCCCACTGTGCTATCGCTCCTGCCCACTACTGAGTTAAGTTCTTGACAAATCTGTTGAAAACTGTTAAGACAGTGATCAGTGAATAAATAGCAATACTCCTACATTAAAATTTAAAATGAATAAATAAAATTAAAAAAAGACAGGGAGCAGTGGCAAGTAAAAATTTTTAAACTTGGCCCTGAACCGACCATGGGAAAAAACTAAAGTTGTCCTTCGACATTTTCGAGGTCTCTACTGATTTGCTTTCTGGCCTTTTTCCCCCGCTTTGTTTAAAATAAATAAATAAATAAAACCCTAACTTCAGGGGATGTCTGTTCTGAGCACCCACAATGTACACAGCCCTGCGGCAGGTTTTTGTTTTTTTTGTTTTGCCTGTTGGGATTTGGGGCCCTAGAGTTCCAGGCCTCTTGTCACCTTTTGTTTCCTCTAGATGCTAAGGTGTGTGGTTGTGGGTATGATGTAACGCAAAGTCTCAGCAGTGAGCCAGCTCGCCGCTCTGCTGTGCTCTGCAGCTGTCACTCCCCACCCTCATCACACCCTGTTACTCACAGCCTCTTCTTTCCCCCCAGAAATCAAGGAGGTGGAAGAGTAAGCGTGAGGGGTCGGACTCTGGCAACCGCCCCATCAAGGCTGCCGGCAAGGTGGTCATCCAAGACATTGCCTGTCTGCTTCCGGTTCACAAGTCGCTGGGAGAACTTTATATGTGAGTTTAAGAAGGCTGTGCTGGTCACTTCTGTCGTCACAGTTGTTACGCTTTTCTTTCTTTTTTTTTTTCAAGCTTCAAAATCCTTTGTTCTAAGGCAGTTCTTTAGAAAACCACTGATGTAGCTTTCATCTCCTGCTCCGGAACTTGACTGGCCTCAGAAAAGATTGTTTATTGCCTCCTGATTTGCTTGGGTCATAAGTCTGGGCGTGTCTTGGCTGGGGCTCCCCCTCGAGGCGTGTGGTCTCATCTGCCCAATTCTCAGGGTTCCAGTCCAGCCTCACTCAGGCTGCTGGTGGATTCCCACCTTGTGGCTGTCCTCATCTCCCGGAACAGCAGCCGTCTCTGCGGCTTGATTGGGTCAGGCCTGTCCCTAGCTACCACCCCTTTGACAAGTCCACAGGAGAGATGTGCCATGAACATTTAGGAGGGGCCTTTGCTGGTGGAGGGAGTTATGCAGGGAGTGGGGGATAGGGCTGGGAGATTCCCTCAGAAATGCCCTCCCACCTCCAGGAACTGAGACCAGCTAAAATATAACCTCTTCGGGGTTCAGTGGCAGAGCACTCGCCTTGTG
This sequence comes from Sorex palustris, assembly GCA_028565675.1. NCBI lineage: Eukaryota > Metazoa > Chordata > Mammalia > Eulipotyphla > Soricidae > Sorex > Sorex palustris. The sequence continues at coordinate 14,845 of JAOXYA010215955.1, read as the reverse complement.
AGTGCATTGTGAGACTCTGGGTCCCATCCCCAGCGCCACCTGGTCTCCTAGCATCCTGGGGAACCAGGGTTGAGCGTTTTCTTTGTTGCCAGTAGGAATAAAATCTACATGTCAACAGGAGTCATAGCAGCTCTTGAGTGAGGCCAAGGAGGCTATTCTTAATCTCTTCGCAAATTCAGGGCCTGCACTTGGACAGTGCCTAAACAGCAACCTTCTCGTTCCTTCTGACGTTGCAGATTGAATGTGAATGATATTCAGGAGACCTGCCAGAAGAATGCCACCTCTGCCTTGCTGGTGGGCAGGAAGGACCTTGTCCAGGTGGGTCCAGGCCTCTGGCTGGGGCTCTCGTGTTTCCCTTCTACGGCGGTTATTTTTGCTTGAGGGTTGTGAGTTAGTGACATTCTAAGATGTCCTTCCTCCTTTGCAGTTCTCCCAGTTTCTTTGCCAAACTCAGCGACTGGATCTAGTTTTCTAAATCCCTTACACATTTTTCTTGATGGGTGCATTGTTGAGAAGGTCCAGAATGTACTTAGTCTGTACTTTTTTCTCAATCATATCTCTCCTATTCTTGCACCATGATTACGGATGCATATCCAAATTTGTAAACTTTCCATTAATTGTGAAAGAAAGGCAGATCTCAGGGGCATCAGAATGCCTTACTTGGCCTGGAGCAAGAGTACTGCGGGTAGGGGGGTGGGGCGGTAGGGCGTTTGCCTTGCACATGGCCTAACTCTCCTGAGAACCTCTGGCTGTGACCCCCAAACAACAGCAACAACAACAAAACCCCAGAATGCACTTTCTCTTTTTTTATTCCCCATCCGATTACTAACAACAGACAAAACCACCAACTTAGTGACTAAACAGAACCCAGGAGGCCAAAGATAACATAGTGAGTACGGGCCTTGCCTTGCATGTAGCCAGCCAGGGTTTGATCCCGGGCACCACTTCTGGTCCCCAGAACCTCTCCCTCCATGGGTGATTCCTGAGGGTAGAGCCAGCAGTAAGCCCTGATCACCATAGCATGTGTCCCCCCAAAAAAGAGGAAACGCATTAAATTGTCATTTCTTCTCACTTTTTTTTCGGTTTTCTGTGTTTGGGTCACACCCATGCAATACTTACGGGTTGCTTCTGACTCTGCACTCAGGGATCACTCCTGGTGATGCTCAGGGACCATATGGAATTCCTGGGATCGAACCCCAGTTGGCTGCATGCAAGGCAAGCACCCTCCCCGCTGTATTGTTTATCCACCTGGAGAAATTTCTCCAAGTCATTTTTCTTTTCTTTTTGGGTCACACCCGGTGATGCACAGGGGTTACTCCTGGCTCTGCGCTCAGGAATTACCCCTGGTGGTGCTCAGGGGACCATATGGGGTGCTGGGAATTGAACCTGGGTCGGCTACGTGCAAGGCAAACGCCCTACCCGCTGTGCTATTGCTCCAGCCCCCAAGTCATTTTTCCAAAGTGCCTTTAGTGAAAGTTGCTAAGGCTCGTGCATCTCAGATGTGACTGGGTACTGAAGCCCTCAGAGGAGATTATTAAAAACGTAGATTTGGATTCAGTAGGCCTGCGGCGGGACTTCAGATTCTGCCTCCCAGCCCAGAGCAGCAAGGTGGAAGCTGCGTGGGGAGGCCGGCGGACTCTACCCCGTGCTGCCTCCCGTCCTCCCCACGCTGAGTCTGGGTTTCTCTCTGACCTGTCCAGGTTTGGTCGCTGGCCACAGTCGCTACAGACCTCTGCCTTGGTCCAAAGTCTGACCCAGATCTGGAGACACCCTGGGCGCGACATCCGTTCGGGCGACAGCTGCTGGAGTCCCTGTAGGTTTTGAGAACTGAAAGTGAGGAAAAGGAGCGATGCCCCTTCTAGGTCCGTTAAGAGAGGAGTCCCGGGGCCTGAGAACGGGGGAGGCAGGGAGAGCTTTCCTTTCCGCACCAAGGGGGTTTCTGTGCAGAATGGATTTCTTCGAGCAGGAGGAACTGTGTTATTGATGTCACTCGTAGTGTGGGCGTGAGGCTCCCCGAGAAATTGATGCGTTAGCTGCAGGTCACGTCACATCGATCGGCACTCAGGAACTGGAGCTCCTGAGATGGGCTGTAGAGTTTTGCACCCCAAGAGCAGATTCCACCATTGCATGTTGATTTTCATCGTTTCCAAAGACCTTGATGCTTTCGCCCCATCAGGCAGTTTATGAAGACGTTGGGCTCGAGCTTCATTTATTGCGTTACAAACTAGAAATAAAATGTGCCAAGTGATCCACAGCCACTTTTATCTCCGTGGTGCGAGGCCCAGGTCCTGGCCAAGATACAGATGCTCTGGTTTCCTTGGGGGAAGCTAGCTTTGGCTCCCCATGGAGGCCCCACCCAGGACATGTGCCTCAGTTTCTCAGTGACAACACTGAGATGATCGTGCTTGTCCCACCCACCCTCTGTCAAGCCCAGACACTGTAAGGAAGGTGAAGACATGCCTGAAATAAAACATGTTTCTTGGAAAGCGTCAGTATAACCCCTCTGCAGGGGCAGAGTCTCTGTCCTTACCTCACAGGGACGCATGTTACATCTGTGCCCTGAGTTAGTAGCTCGTGCGCGACATGAGCTGCTCTAGACTGCTCATTGTGCTTGGGTGAGACTTCATGTAGCCCTAGGTCATCTGGGGCCCTCATCCCCAAGGCAGTAGAACTTCCCTTTGGAACGGAAACTGGAGGATAGTGTAGGTGACCTCTCACCTGGCCAGCGGAGTATGTCCCTGGGGGAGGCCGAGCCCCAGGGCCCCTCTTCCTCCACCCCTTCTCTTGACGCATTTCTCCCCGCTCGCCTGTGCCCCAGGTTGGCTCATTATTGCCGCCTCCGGGACGTCCAGACGTTGGCGATGCTCTGCAGCGTGTTTGAAGCCCAGTCTCGGCCTCAGGGAATCCCCAACCCCTTCGGGCCCTTCCCCAGCCGCTCCTCTAACCTCGTGGTGTCACACAGTCGCTACGTAAGCCCCCCTTTCCCCACTGCGTTTCTGCCTTGCCCAGGGAGTCAGCCTGCCTGGGGACATTGTCCTGACTCTGCTCCTGTCTGTCTGTCCGTCCAACAGCCCAGCTTTACTTCCTCTGGCTCCTGTTCGAGCATGTCCGACCCTGGGCTCAACACCGGCGGCTGGAACATAGGTAGGTTAGCGCGGGAGGCCCGGCTGCATTTCCCGCGCTCCGAGAGCTTCCTGTGAGTTCCTGTCACAGAGCGTGTGTTTTGATTTGGGGGCGCTGCACCCAGTGGGTGCTACACTCAGAGGCGGCTCGAAGCCTGCTGTTCCACGGCATGGTCGCACATGCAGAGCGGATCAGCCCTCTGACCTCCCGGCTCCTGACACATTGTTCTTGGTGGATGAATATTTTGCATGGCTTTTTGAATCTCTTCTGTAGCTGTATTATCAGGGGAATGTGTTTTTCACATTTGATTTTGTATTTCGCTTTATGCTGTTTTTTTGGGGGGGGGGGTCACACCCAGCGATGCACAGGGGTACCTCAGGAATTACTGCTGGGATGCTGAGAATTGAACCCGGATCAGCTGCTTGCAAGGCAAATGCTCTACCTGCTGTACTATTGCTCCAGCCCATTTTTCAGATTTGAACAGGCCATTTCTGTAGGTTCTGGTGTTTTTCTGAATTCCGTGTGTGTGTGTGTGTGTGTGTGTGTGTGTGTGTGTGTGTGTGTGTAGACACACATGTGCGTGTGCACAGATGTGATGCCAGGATCCAAACCCGAGGCCTCAACTTGCAAGACGAGTGCTGTAGTGCCGAGCCACTTCACCAGCTCGCTGGGTACTGTGCGTCTCATCATCTTGAGTGCCTGACAGTGGTAGTTCCCAGTGTTCATCCCAGAGCCCCGGCCCTCTCTTGCTCCTTCACAAGTCTCTTCTTTGATTATCAGCCTCTTCCCAGGCGCCTCCTGTTGATGTCATGAATTAAAACTGAGTGTGATTACACCCTGCCATAAAAATCTGATTAGTGGATATATTTATGTCTTCTGGATTTTAAACATTTCTTGGTGTTTGTTTCTGGGCCAGTGCTTGGGTCCACTCCCAGCTCAGTGCCTGAGGGCCACTTGCCCCTGCTGATACTCAGGGACCCCATGGTGACCAGGTGCCATCCTGCAAGCAGTTGCTCCAGTCTGTGAGCCAGCTTAAGTTTCCCCTGTAAAATGATCTTAGTTGTTTTTTTTTTGCTATAATTACTTTTTGCTCGAGCGGTTTAAATATTAATTTACTTATTTAGTGTTTTACAAAGTTGCTCATGATGATTAGTTACAGATTCACTGTCATTGTCCTCCCGTTGTTCATCGATTTGCTCGAGCGGGCCCAGTAACATCTCCATTGTGAGACTTGTTGTTACTGTGTTTGGCATATTGAATTCGTCACGGGGAGCTTGCCAGGCTCTGCCGTGCGGGTGAGATACTCTCAGTAGCTTGCTGGGCTCTCTGAGAGGGGCAGAGGAATCGAACTCGGGTCGGCCGTGTGCAAGGAAACCCACTACCCACTGTGCTATCGCTCCAGCCCTGTTACAGGTTATTATGATTATTATAAAAGCAGTTCGGGGTCAGAGCAATTGTACTGAAGGTAGGGCATTTGCCTTGGACTCGGCTGAGCTCAGAGCCTGGAGTGAAAAGCTGATGCAAATATTAGAGGAGAAATTAGTAATCACTAATCCTCCGCCTAGAAATAACATCTGTTAACATTCCAGAACATTTTCTTCCCGTCTTTGGGTGTGTGGGATCATTCTATAACTGTGATTTTGTGTTCCGTTTTAAATTTTCTCAGGACCATCTTCTCATGTCACTTTCACACTTGAACATGTCAGAAAGCTTTTATAATAATGGCGGCCTCCTACCCGATAACCCCAGACTGTCATTTGCTTGATCATTCCTTATGTACTTTCAAGTCACCTAGTAATAAACACCGGGGCCCGAAGGGCAACATGGGAAGGGAGGCGTTTGCCTCACATATGTGGTTCCCACCCCCCCGGAACACAGATCCAGAGGGAGTCCATGCGAACTGCCAGGTGTGGCCCCCAAACCTAAAATAAAATTATAATATCTAGAGCCTTGCACAACAAAGTTTGAGTAGGGAAGCACTGGTTTTTTTTTGGGGGGGGGGCATCGGCGGTGCCAGGGCTTTATTCTGGCTCGGGGATCACTTCTGGCAGGGTCCAAGGACCACGTGGGATGCCGGTGATCGAGCCCTGGTCTGCTGCATGCCGGGCAGGCGCCCGCCTGCTGTGCTGTCTCAGCTTAGTCCTCTTTCTCAGGCCCTTCTCCTGAGCCTCGTTTTCTCCAGGGAGTGGTTTGGATGCCCACCGTGTTCGGGGGATTTTGGATTGTGCCCCCACGGTCTGATTTCTTCTTTACCTCCCATTTGATTCCCCCCAGCGGGCAGAGACACGGAGCACACATCCTCCCCCTGGGGAGAGTCTTCGCCGGAAGAGATCCGCTTTGGGAGCCTGACCTACAGCGACCCCCGCGAGCGGGAGCGTGACCAGCATGACAAAAACAAAAGGTAGTGGCGGCGCAGTGCCCTTCCGGGGCCCCCAGAGATGGGCTCTGGGCCGCAAAGGGACTCACCGGACACCTTTGACACTGCCCCAGGCTGCTGGACCCCGCCAACACGCAGCAGTTTGACGACTTCAAGAAGTGCTACGGGGAGATCCTGTACCGTTGGGGGCTTCGGGAGAAGCGCGCCGAAGTGCTGAAGTTCGTGTCCTGCCCGCCTGACCCGCACAAAGGAATCGGTGAGTGGGAACTGCCTCCCCTTCCTGTCCCTGTCTGAGAGCAGCTGTGGCTTATTTTGTCCAAACACGAGACTCGGAATGAAGCTTTAGCTTCTCATTGACAAGCTTCTGAGCACCTTTGCTCTTCAGATTGGGAGAGGGCTCCATGGCGCCAGGCACCTGAGGCCGTTTCTCAGCCCCAGCTGACACCCTTCCCGCCCGCCCCCCGCCCCCCCCACACACAGCCTGAGTCCTGCTGGCAGCCCCGGAAAAGAGCTTCAGAGACTCAAACACACACAAAGTCTGGGGGTCAGACCACCAGGCCTGGGGGTATGCGTTTGCCTGGCATCCTGCTGATCCCACCTTGATTCCCAGTGCCTGAGTATAACCAGGGCTCCCGTTTGACCTCAGAGCCAGGAGTGGCTACCGAGCACCACTGAGGGGTCCGGAAACCCAAACGCAAAAGTTTTGCATTTCAAGGCAAGGTTAAGTTTCTCTTGAAACAATGAGTAGCTTTTATGTAACGTGCTCAGATAGTGATGGGAAGTAAGAAACATCGATTAGAATTTGTGCTCTGCCATTATATATCGAGTCCCTCCTAGGCCTAGTGCTCACATGTTTCATTTCCCCTTGTGGAACTTAGACCAGCAAAGCAGAAAACCTTAACATTATTACAAATAGGGAACCCATTCCTGAGCAAACAGAGAGGATGTCAGGGCAGAGAGGAAGCATTTTGGGGGCCACGCTGGGGTGCCCTGGAAGGCCTCTGAGGAGCTGTGTCTGCAAGGAGAAGGAGCCTTCTGTGTGGGGAGAAGTGAGAAGAGCCGGCCCTGCGCCAGACCAGTGGGAGACGGGTGTAGAGAGTGAGGGAGGCCTGCCGGCCAGGACACAGTGATGCAGAGAGTGGGATAAAATCAGACCCTAAGGGTAATGGAGGATGGAGGATCTGTGAGTCGTGGTAAAGTGTCACCTGCAGGGCCATAGAGGGTGGACAGACTGAGCATGTGCTCTGCTCGCAGGAGCCCCGGGTGTGTGGTCCCCTGAGTGCCTCCGCGGGCAGCCCCCAAGCACAGCACCGAGCTGGGAGTCCAGCAGGAGATCAGAGCTTTGTTCTCCAGACCCAGAGGGCCCACTCAGCTCCCAGCATGACGAAGGAAGACCCGGGGTAAGGAGAAAGTTCCAGAAGGTTCCAGAGAGAGAGAACACAAAGGCTGCGGAATAGGAATGGCTTCTGTCCCCTGGAGCAGAGAGCAGAGAGCTGGGCACGGGGAACAAGAGGACAGTGAGAATGACCCAGACAGCGAGTTCTCTCCGGTGTAGACTGCCCGGACGATCCTGCCCCGCGCGAGGAGGCTGCTTCGGCTGGGAGGTGTGAGCCTTAGCAGGGAAGGGGAGCCCAGGGCGGGGCGACAGACTCGGGCTGCAAGAAGAGAGTGCTGAGGTGCTAGGGCTTCCCGCATGGCACATGTTTCTGGAGGATTCGGATATTTGAGGGAGAGTTTGAAGATGAATTATTGCTAATGAATAAGGCAGTAACTGTAGGAAAAACAACATCAGAAGGAAGTGTCACTGTGCTATATGGCTTACTTTGAGTCATGTTTAGATAAACATTATTTTAAAAACAAACAGTACCAAGTAGTCAGCAATGGTAGGACTAACCGGGGAGCACCTCGCCTGAGGGACTTTGCCGCTGTGCGCGCTGAGACGACAGGGACCAGGGACGGGTCACTGGGGAGTCGGTCGTAGAAAATCTTAAAGTTTGTGAAGTTGGAAATGATGTCATGAGCGGTGCTTAGAGAGAGGGAGGTGGAGGCTCCGAGGAGCTGGAGGTTTCCTCCAGAGAGGCAGGTGCGCTGGGTGCCAGTGTCGGGTTTGTTGGTAAAATGTACAGAAGTCGGGGTGCTGGAGATACACACCTGGGCCCCATCCCCAGCATCCCATATGGTCCCCCGAGGCCCTCCAGGAGTAATTTCTGAGCGTAGAGTCAGAAGTAACCCCTGACCATTGCAGGTGTGGCGTAAAAACAAAAAACAAACAAACAACAAAAAGATTGTACAAAAGTGGGGTTAGAGAAAGAGTGCATCACTGGGTTTACCTTACCACCCCCTGCCCCTCCCCTCACAAAAAAAAAAAAGGTGCCAGATGTCTTTGACTCTTAAAGTTGTTAGGCAGGTAGTTGCCATTAAAACAAAAGAACAAAAACAAAACAAACCAGAATCAAACATAGATTTAGTTGTCGAGCAGCAAGGATTATTTTACTGTGTGTGTGTGTGTGTGTGTGTGTGTGTGTGTGTGTTGTGTGTCTGTATCCTGGGAAAAAATGCAAAGACACAAAGGCTATTGGATGTGTTATTTTTTTAGGGCAGCTAAATGCTTGTTGGCTTATCAGGGAGAACTGAATGATGTCCTTGGAGCACTTGGCCTTTCAAAAGTTGCTTTCGGGGAGAGATTTGTAGCTGTCTCAGTGTATCCGTGCAGCCCCACTGGCTGCGCTGAGGGCTCTGTAAGGAGGGAGGGAAGCTCCTGGCCCAGCAGTCTGTAATCCAGAGGAAAACTAGAAGCTCCAGAAGGTGGAATGATATTCTAGGATGAATAGAGAACCCATACTCCTTACATTAGTAGTGTAAGATTCTTAGGGCCTTGGGGATCATGAAGAATTCTTCAACAGACAATAAGGGTGAGTATTTCCACCTGTACAGTCTGGACTCTGGGCGCGCTGAGCCCACCTGCCGGCAGATGGGGGGTCCTGAAGGGACGTTTGCCACAGGGCTCCCCAGAACCAGCTAGTCTCCCAGGGGGCGTCTGGCAGTTTGCTCCGTGCTCATGAGACGACGCCTGAGGTCTCCCGTCCTGCAGCAGGGGCGAGGCAAAAGTGGCTGTTACTGAAGGGGAGGGTCAGTGTTCACAGACCTGGTTTTAGGGGGTGAGGTGAGTCAGGGTTGGGGAGGGGGTATCTTCCACGGACCCAAACATGTCTCCGGCAGGAAGGTGCCAGTCCCAGCCCCGCTTGTCTGTATGGGGGCGGGCCGGAGCTCAGCGCCAGGAGACGGGCAGCTTCTGCCCCCAAGGTTCCAGCTCGGCCGCCTGAGCTTGGGCAGCTGCTCAGTTTCGCGCCCACCTGTTGGCTGCGAATTTCCCTCTGCCTGGCCCGCGGCTGTGTCTGCTAACACACACGGACGCCAGCCAGGGGCCACCATCCAGCCACCCGTGGATGCAGCCCGTGAGGGCCGGTTTCCTGACACCTCGGGACTGGCAGCCAATGGGTCCGTGTGCCAGGACACGTCTCAACATTCTGGGCTTGTCTGCGGAGAGCCCAGCGGGGTCCTGCAGCGCTTGTTCCGGACTCTCTCTGCCCCCTGCCCTGGGACCCCCCCCACCTCCAAAGTGTCAGTTTTACGCCCTTCCTCCCTCTCACCATGTCCTTTTCTGGCCGCAGAGTTTGGGATATACTGCAGCCACTGCCGCAGCGAGGTTCGGGGCACGCAGTGTGCCCTCTGCAAAGGCTTCACCTTCCAGTGCGTCATCTGCCACGTGGCCGTGCGGGGCTCCTCCAATTTCTGCCTGACCTGCGGCCACGGCGGCCACACCAGCCACATGATGGAGTGGTTTCGGACCCAGGAGGTGTGCCCCACCGGTTGTGGTTGCCACTGCCTGCTGGAAAGTACTTTCTGAACATCCAGCACAGAAGCTGCAGAGGCCTTCAGAGTCCCCTGGGTCCAGAGAAGGGCACCAGGCCCCAGCGCCAGCGCCACAGGGCTTGCCCCCCTCCCGGATGGCCGCGGCACCAGCTGACGCCAGCCTCTGCCTTCTCATCCCTTCGGCTGACTTGGGCCTGCATGCCTCGCGGAGGGCGAAGGCAGCCAAGCGGAAGTGCTCATGGGAAACAACGCCTGCCTCCCCCGTGGATCGTGCACCACCAGCCCTCCCGAGACCCAGCATGGAGGCAGAGGACAGTCCCCGGAGCCGAAGGACAGTGGATGGTTAGCTGACAAGTGGCCTGAGACATAGTTGGTATATTTACCGAACTGGTGGATGTGGCCTTTTGAAACACGATGCCTGAATTATAAACAGAGGATGTACATAAGGGTTCTCAAGATGCCTTTTTGTTTGTCTGTTTTGTACATTTGTCTTCCAACGCCTTTCCCTGGGCAAATAAAGTTCTCACTGTGATTTGAAGGGGAGAAAGAGAGGCAGGGAAAGTAACATTTTGATGAATCTTCTGCATACGTGACTTGAACTTGATGTTCCAGGGTGAGTCTCAGGTTTTCAGTGGAAATGCTGATCTACTCTCAGCTTCTGACAGTAGAAAATCAATTTTGATGCTTACAATTTCCCCCTTCGCCCCTCCAGTCTTTTCCTTGTGTCCTGTAGCAGGAGGGGGATGGGGTGCAGTGTGGAGCAAGCTCCAGGGGTCCCCTCCCCGTGCAGGCTGGCAGGTAAAGCCTTCATCCACCCTCCTCAGATGTTCCTCCCACGCATGGCTGCCTTCCCACCAGCTTCACCAGTTCTTGGGTCCACCCCGTGGTTTTCAGCTCTTCAATCTCAGACATGCCAGGGGATTTTTTTTTCTCCCGGTATTTCTCCTGAAATTTGTGTCTTAGAATGAAAGGATTCCTTGTTGAAATAGAGAACTCCCTGCCTCCAAACAGGAGAGTACTGCATTTCACATCGGGCCCCACGGATGGACTGTGGTGTCAACGTAGTGGATAAAGGCCAGCAGGAGTGTGAGCCATCAGAAACACACACACACACGCGCGCGCGCGCGCGCGCGCGCGTGCCCAGCCACCCAACACACTCATTTCTTTCAGGGGTTTGGATCTGCCTCCAGGACCCACCCCCAGCGGTCACTTTCTTTTCAAAGAAAGCCAGTCCTGTCCTCCCGAGTCCCTGACCTCCAAAGAACTCATGGGGGTCCCATTCCTGTGGGCCCGGGAGGCAGCAGGTTCCTGTGGCCTTTTATTCTTGGGCCTTGGGGGAGGAGGGGCAGCTGTGAGAGTGTTTGCACAGAGCACAGTACCAGGAAGTTGCTGACCGCTTGTATGGACCAACGCCGCCTGGCATGAGAGCAGGAGGCAGTGGGCTCCTCTTGGGACAGTGCCTCTGCAGGGCGGGCATTTGTTTCTTGGGCCCTTGCCATCACACCAAAAGGCCCTGTTGTGGGATGAGAAATGCAACACTGCAGGCATGTTCAAATGCCCGCCTTCGACGTGTGTGTTCCCTTTGAAGTTCCAGGTGACCTGAGCAAAGGGATAATATGGGGGAATCACCAAATAAAACAACAACAAGGCACACATGTGGAAATGTGCTGGATACTGGCCATCCGGAATAGATCTTTCCGGGCACCTGGGTCCTTGTTTGTTTGTACCAACAATGCAAATTGTGTGTTTGAGCACCTTTGAACTGCTTGGTGTGCCCGAGACAAAGCTTGCTTGGGCAGCCTTCTGGAAAGATTGGGTGCCTCCAACTCGCCTCTGGGCTCTTGTCTTCAGTCTCCATCCCTGCCCCCAAGTCCAGATGGCTTACTTTTCTTGGTCATGCCATGTAAATGGAATCAAATGGCTTTTTAGAAAATTATAGCGTGGTACTGGAGCGATAGTACAGTGGGTAGGGCATTTGCCTTGCATGCAGCCAGACCGGGTTCTATCCCCAGCATCCCATATGGTCCCCCAAGAACTGCCAGGAGTAATTCCTGAGTGCAGAGCCAGGAGTGACCCCTGTGCATCGCTGGGTGTGACCCAAAAAAACAAAAAAATAAAAAGTTGTAGGGGGTCAGAGAAATAGTACAACAAAGTAGGGTGTTTGCCTTGCACGTGGCCAACCCAATCCTCTGCACTCCATATGCCCCCCCGAGTCTCACCAAGAGTGATTCCTGAGCACAGAGCCAAGAGTAACCCCGAGCATTGCTGGGTGTGACCCCAAACAACAACAGAAAGAAGCACTGTATAATCCCCCTTCCTGGATGTACTTGGGGCGGGGAAAGATGAAGTTCACAAGTGATTGGTGTAGTTTCAGTTTTGCCAGAGAAAGGGCTTGGCGGGGGAGGGGAACAAGGGAGGTTGGGGGTGGTGCTGAGGGTTGCCCAAGGTGGTGGATATATATCAGTGCCACCGAGCTGTCCACTGAGAGAGAAATGGTCATGATGGCATATTGCATGTTATGTGCAGCTTACCTCATTAAAAAAAATTGGAAAGGAAAAAAATCAATATGAGATTCTAAAAAATAATGAAGATAGGGTAGATGGGTAGATCTCTCTCTCTCTCTCTCTCTCTCTCTCTCTCTCTCTCTCTCACACACACACACACACACACACACACACACACACAAGTGAGACAAGAGACAAGGAAGAACCGGAAATATCCTTACTTGCCCCAAGCTGGAATGAACCCAGATGGCCTTCACCAAATCAATGGTCAACCTGGAGGCGCCCACACTCTCCTTGGAAACACAATTACCCCACACCCTCCTGACCTGCTGCCTGAGTGGAAAACCAGAAGTGCCCCTGAGATGCATGGGAGGCTGAGACCACCCCCTGCATGGGTGTGGAACCCCTGGGGGAGGGACCAGTACCACCCACTCGGGTATGGCCAGGTTAAGCTCTGTTGACATCGTGAAATTGCTGATTGGCAATAAAAAGAAAGGTGCTGGCCAGAGGCACCCAGGGACCAACGTGGAGGGATCCACTGGTTCCCAAGACGAGTGCGTGTGATCTCATTCCGGAGCAGCCCCCTCCTCGGCTGCTGTTGCTGTGATGACCGGTGGGGTGGGTGGGACACCCGCTTAGACTGCTTGTGCAGGTCGCACCAGAGATGGGGTCTCTGCTGTGGCACGCATGGGGGATCCCGACAGCTGCTGGGTGGGCGGCACCAAGGGTCCAAGTCTTGGCCTCATGCCCGTGAGATGGGAGCGCTCCGCCTCTGAGATGCCCCCCGAAATCCCGTACACCACCTCGAGGAGGTTCGAAGGCTGGAGTGGAGGTGGTCAGGTGGGAAGGCTGCGACCAACGGGCCATGCCCAGGGCTCCCGATGGACGTCGTCTTTCTGGGTCGTGTGGCTGAGCCCACAGCAGAGCTCAGGGGAAGCCAGAGAAGTGTGAGCGCCAAGACTGAGCGCTGGTCTACACCAACTTCCCGGTGTCACAGGGGAGCGGAGTGGAGCTGGGGGCCCTCGTGGGGGGCTGTCATGGCCGCATTAGCTGTGAAGGCCTTTGAACCTCGATCATAGTCCGTGAAACGGGGTGTCAGACTGCGGTGACCTGGCAAGTTGTTCCCATGGGAGAAACTCAGCAAAAGGTACATGAAGTGTGTCTCATTTATTTCGGGGGGCGGGGGGCTCTCAAGCAATCCTGCTGGTGGTTGGCCAGCCAGGTCTGTGCTTGAGGGAGGGCCCAAGGATGTGACTCTGCTCAGGCCTGCGGAGGTAGAACCACCAGGACCCTCCCCCCCCCCCAGTATTTGGAGGCCCCCCAGGGCTGTACCAGGCAGGGCTTGGGGACATTCATGACCACGTGGTGTGAGGGATTGAACCAGATCCCACACAGACAAGACTGACCACTGTGCTCCTCCCTGTGCCTACACTCCCGGGCCTTAACCACTCACTTGGTTGACGGTCATCTGGGCTGATTGAATTCATCCCACAAAATAACCCAAAGTTTGGTTTTCGGACACACCAGGTGACACTCAGGTTACTCCTGGTTCTGTGCTCAGCAGTCGCTCCTGGCAGGGTTGGGATGGCAGGTCAGCTGTGTGCCCTGCGAGCACCTTCACTGATGTCCTTTATCTCCAGCCCAGTAATCTAAAATGATTTTTTAAATGGTTGTATTTTTAAAAACTGGTGACTGCGACTCACCACGATTGGGAACTGTGAACTTGGAGCATGATCAAGGGCCTGGAGACCACCCCCCGCCCCCAACTGAATTCCAGCGTTGGGCTGTTCTCTTGCTCCCCAATTACAGGGACTTCTAGACCTCCCTCCCTATACTGGGTAGGAGAAGACAAAGCAGTTCCTCTCCCTGCTGGTTTTTTTTTTCCGGTGTCCTGCGAACTAGAAGGACCAGCTGGTGTACCAGGAACAAATAACCAGGAGCCAGAGAGAGTTCAACAGGCATGACGCTTGCCTAGCTTGTGACTGACCCAGGTTTGATCCCTGGCACTCCCTGCGCCCCGCCAGGACTGATCCCTGACCACACAGCCAGGAGTGATCCCTGAGTACAGGACCAGGAGTGGTCCCTGACACACAACCAGGAGTGATCCCTGAGCACCATCAGGTAAGAATCATAAAAGAGAAAAAAATAACCAGGCATTTATTTAAAAACTCTTAAAATATTTCCCCGCAATAACATGACTCGGTAGCAGTTTCTTTTCACCGTCTTTATTCTGCTCCACTGAGCCAAGGCACGGAATGACGCATGAGAAGGTGATCTTAGAGAGCGACCCTTCATTTCCGCTCGCCTGGCGCTGGGTGGCCAGCCAGGAGCGCGTCCGGCTCCCCTGTACTTCCAGAAGATGGAAAATGCCCTGTTGACAGGCTTGGCGCCTCTGCGTGAGACTTTCTTCTGTGACTTGGATTCAGAGACACAGGATGTTGGTGGAGACCACCTCCAAGTCTGCCTTTGTGGGGTCTCTTTGTTATCCTATGGAAGATCAGCAAAGGAAGAAAGGGAGTTTTCCTTCTCTCATCAGGAAAATATTCTAGGATGCTTTGTGCTTCTTAGCTTTAAGAGCTGGGCCTGGCCAGCAGCTTAAGGCAGCAGATGTGTTTCCTTTGGCGAGCTATTCGAACTCATTGGGCTCCGCATTCTTGAAATATTTGTGCGCCCTAAGTGGAGTGTATTTTTTCATCATTTTTGCCATGGAAGACTTTGATAGAGCTGGAGTTTCCACAGGCTGCAGGAAAGGGCTTCCAGAGCCAGGAAATCTTTTTTTTTCCTGGAAAGGTGACAGACTCTAATATTATTAAAGCACGTATTAAGCTATTATCAAATTATTTAATTTAAAAGTTAAGAGGCATTATCTTTTTTTTTTTTTTTTTTATATATATTTTTTTTATTGAATCACTGTGGGAAAAGTTACAGAACCTTCAGGTTTAGGTCTCAGTCATGCAAATATCAAACA
>JAOXYA010215858.1:0-20050 GCA_028565675.1 Sorex palustris | reverse complement strand
TCGAATACGTCACGGGGAGCTTGCCAGGCTCTGCCGTGCGGGCAAGATACTCTCGGTAGCTTGCCGGGCTCTCCGAGTGGGGAGGAGGAATCGAACTCGGATCGGCCATGTTGGCTGCGTGCAAGGCAAACGCCCTAATCAAAATTAATTAGTAAAAAAAAAAAAATCTTAGGAGCAGAGAAATGGTACAGGAGGTAAGGCATTTCTGCCATACATGTGGCTGATCCCAGTCCTATCCTCAGCACCATAAATGGTTCCCCAGTGACCACTATGAGCATCTCTGCACTGAGCCAGCAATAAGCCTTACACCTCTCCTTTATGTTTGTGAGTGGGTTATTTTTTATGATGGGAGGTGGGGGCATTTAGGCATTAATCTAAGCAATGACCCCTGTTCGATCCCATCGGGGCATCCCTTATGGTCCCCAGAGGTCTGCTAGAAATGATCCCTGAGCACAGAGCCAGGAGTAAGGCCTGAGCACTTCCAAGTGTGGCCAAGAAATCAAAACCAGAACACAAACAAGCAAAAATAATAAGCCAACCTCTCAGACAAAATGCAGTCTTGGATTCAAGAAAAACAGACCTCGGTCAGCGGGGATCTCTGCTGAAAAATGATGGCAGAGGGCTTTCAGGGGCTTCCTGGTGCCTGGAAGGTACTTACTAAGAAAATACCCTTAGGCCAGCTCATGGAGAACAACCATTAACATGCCTGGGAAATAGGAGCAGGCAGTCTCTGTATTCAGGTCATTAATTTCTAAATAACAGAGTCTCTGTACACAGGTTAGAAGATCTCCTTCTAGGACTAAATAAATAAATAAAAACCCTTTGGGTAGAAAGGAAAAGGAAATAACACAGAAAAGAGCCAAGGGGGCTGGAATATTAGTACAGCAGATAGGGTGTTTGCCTAGCACACGGCCAACCCAGGTTTGATTCCCAGCATCCCATTTGGTCCCCTAAGCACTGCCAGGACTAATTCCTGAGTGAAAAACCTGGAGTAACCCCTGTGCACTGCTGGGTATGACCCAAAAAACAAAACAAAACAAAACAAAACAAAACAAAACAAAACAAAACAAAAAGAGTCAAAACCAGCTCCACAAGAGGGGGCTCTCTGGTTTGCTCACTGCCTGGTCAACAGGATCTCAATACGCGCTCACCAAATGAATGGGAAAAAAAAAGAAATCTTCACTTCCTAGAAGTCTTAACAATTGAATTATGTCTACAGGGAAAAAAAAACAAATGAGCAGACTGAATTCACAAAATCATCAAAAAATACCACCTAAGGAGCGGTCCTACTAAAACCGTGCCCAAGAAAAGCCTGTCAAGTGCAGGACAAGCTCCCCGTGCCTTCCACTGACGTTTGCACGGTATTTAACCAGCCTGTTGTTCCCCAGAAGTTCCCTTGGCTTAGGCACGAGGCAGGGAAGTTCTGACTTCCTTTGGTCAAGGTCTTCTTACATGGTGGCAGCATGCCCAGAGTCATTCTCACACCACAGGGATGAGAAGAACCCAAGAAATCATTTCACCTAGAGTGTGTATCTGAAGCAATGCTAAGCTAGTCAATTTCAATGCAGTCAGTTTCCTCATCTTTACTTTGGTTTTTTGTTTTGGGTCCTCTGCCAGTCTGTGCTTTCTCAGGGATCATTTCTGGTGGGGCTCAGGGGGCCATAAGCGGGGTGAGATGGCAGGAATTGAACTATTAAGTGCCTTAACTGCTATACTATCCCTCTGGCCCAGCTTACTCATCTTTGAAAGGGAAATAAAAATTGGTAACTGCTTATCTGACTGCTGCAAAGACTAAAAAAGTGTAAGGTAGAGAATGCAGCACAGTGCCTAGTATGTACTTATGCTTGGCAGAGCTGCTATTAACTCAACTGGTTATCTCACTTTCATTTTTTAGTTTGGGGTTTATACATGACAGTGCTCAGGGGATCATGAGGATCCAGGGACCAAACCCGAGAGTCCTGCACACAGAATATGTGCTCCAGCCTTTTGAGCTCTCTCTGGCTGTGGGTTATAACCACATTTGTTCTTCATAAATAAAAAAAGGAAGGCATTCTTTGAAGTATGAGCTTTTCCTCTTTGGTTACTGGCCGGGACTCTGTAAGTCCCATTAGGTCAGTGACAATCTGCTTTTCTCAAAGGTTACTGAAGTTGCAAGATCCCCTTTAACCTTCCCCTGAATATCCATTGATGCACAAAATTTCAACTGTGCAATGTAGACATATAGAGAGATTCAGCTCTTACTGAATATGCCCACTATCCCAGACCTTCTCAATAGAAATGGGTGCTTCAATTAAAAATGGTAAATGCCCATGGGCCAGAGAGATAGTAAAGTGCTTTCTTTATACTTTGTCAACTTGAGCTTGATCCCTGGCACCCCATGTTGTTCCCCAGTGCCACCAGGTGTGCTTCCAGAGTACAGAGCCAGGAGTAACCCCTGAACATCACCCAGTGTGGCCCAAAAACAAACATATTTCTCTCTAATACACACACACATTATATACATATACATGTGCATACATTTTTGTATACACACACACACATATATATATATATACTCGTAGATACAGAAAACGTCTAGGAATCAAATGGCAGATTCATGCTTGGCTGAAGACAGAGCCAGCAGGCAGTAAGCTGCTGGCTTACTGTGAAGTGATGCAAGGACTAGAGTTTAGAAACTAAATTTCAAGGGTCAGTTTGCCCCTATTAGCTGGTCGGTACGCTTACCTCACCATTCCTGCTCTCAGTCTCCTCATTAGAAATATGGACAAATGTTCTACATTAGTTTTAAGACTCATTTTGGACTCTAATACTCAATGTTCCATGGAAAGCTAAAACACAAGAAGAAAAACAAAAAAAAAACACAGGAAGAGAGGTGGCTGGGTAAGGAGTAGAGATAAAGGGCCTGTGGATGTGGTCCAGTGGTAGAGCACCTGCCTTGCATAGGTGAGGTCCTGAGATCCATCCCTGGCAATGCCATTGCTTCACACAGCTGAGTGAAATCCTCAGCAACACCAGAATGATCCTGGGTGTCGCAAGGATGACTCCTGGCACTAGACCAAGTGCAACCCGAGACACCAGCACCACCACCATAGATACAACATTAAGTAAACAGAAAGCTGTGAGGTGTAGACAAAAAGCAGATGGAAAGAGTGATAGTACAGCAGGTAGGGAGCTTGCCCTGCACAAGAGTTAACCCCAATTCAATTCCCAGCATCCCCAAGTCCGGACATGGCACAGAGCCAGGAGCAAGCCCAGAGTACCACTGGGTATGCCTCAAAAAAATACAGGGCTAGGGCCGAGGGAATGACTAAGCATGTGTATGTGAAGAAAGAGCCAATAGCTTCCTTATTTTTAAACTTGCATCAGCTGGAACCTGTTTCTTTAGGGAACTTAGAGCAAGCCTCTGGTGACCTAAGAGAGAGTGTAGAACTCCAAAATCAAACTATGCAGCTATACTCCAGGCATATCGTGTTGCTATGAGCTACTATGCTCAGAGTCTAAGAGCTCAAAACTCCGAAGGCAGGATGCTTGGGTTCAAATTATGACTTACCCACCTTGGGACCCTGAGCAAATGACCTGACCTTACTCTCCTTAGTGTCTTCATCTGCAAAATGGGCATAAATCTGCCTTGTAGGGATTGCATAAGACTAAATGGGTTAATATATGGGAAGCCTGGGGCCTGAAGAGATAGTACAGTGGGTAAGGCTCTTGCCTTGCATACTGCTGACTATGGTTCATTCCCCAGTATCCCATATCATCCCCTGAAACCGTCAAGAGTAATTCCTAAATGCAGATACCTTTAGCACGTATGTGTGTGTGTGTGTGTGTGTGTGTGTGTGTGTGTGTGTTGTGTGACGCCCTTTGGACCGGAATACTAAGTGAAAGCTTATTGTCTACTGCAGAGTAGGTATTTATGTGACTCACAGAAAAGTCACTTTATTCTCATCAAGAGGTTTTGGGTAGGGGTGGGGCAGAGAGCTAGGGTTTCCTCCCACTGCTGAAACCGAGGGAGAAAAGCTCCATTTCTATTGTCTGCTCCCGGGTTGGCAACTGAAGGCCATCTGTGATGATGCCTACAGCACAACATCAGTGCTCCCACTGCCTCCCTCCACCCGGTAAAGCCTGGGCTGGGTACAAGCGGAAGGTGCCCTGCATGCAGAAAGCCTTGGGTTTGCTTCCTGGCACCTAAGGACTGCTTCCACCATTATTTCTGGGCATGGTTCCTAGAAAGCTAAAAATGCTTTTTTGGTTGGTTGATTTCGGGGCCACACCTGGTAGTACTCAGGTCTTACTCCTAGCTCTGCTCTGAGGGGTCACCTGGTGGGGGCCAGGGGATCATATGGGATGCAGGGCTGGAACTTGCATTTGCCATGTACAAGACCCCTGACTGCTGTCTTATGAGTCTGACCCCAAAGTTCATAATTCATTTTTTTAAAAGAAACAATATGCTCCAACATGAGACTAACACCTAAGGACAGTAGATACACAGGACAGATAGACTGCTTCATAGCTGGAAGCCTGGCTCATGAGCAAAGGGGAGAAGGCAGCTGGAATAGAGAAGGGATCACAAAGAAAAAGATGCCTGGAGGAATCGGCCGGGATGGGAGATGTGTGCAGAAAGTAGATAAAGGACCAAACATAGTAACCTCTCAGTGCCTGTATTGCAAACCATAATGCCCCAAAGTAGAGCGAGAGTATGGGGAATCATGTCTGCCACAGAGGCAGAGGAAGGGTGGGAAAGGGGGGGGTATACTGGGGATACTGGTGGTGGGGAATGTGCACTGGTGGAGGGACGGGTGTTTGATCATTGTGTGATTGTAACCCAAACATGGAAGCTTGTAACTATCTCGTGGTGATTTAATAAAATTAATTTAAAAAAATAAAAGAAACAGTATGTTCTGGGATTTCCTTTGGGGAACTGAATCTGCCATACCTTTCTCCCTGGATATTTATTTTAAAGACACTGCCATCACATTCTTATAGAAGGCAGCTATTTTTGGTACCATGATCGTAAATACTCTTTAAATATTTTTTTGCACCCTCCTAAAGTACCGGGAGAGAACTCCAACTTTTTGCACCTGTTGCCCAATACTATGTTTCTATTTACTCCTTTTATCAGAGGTTCCCAAAAATTTAGTTGGCCTACCACGATGCTCTCAGAGGAAAAAAAAAAATCACTGTCAGTGCTCTCCTAGAATTTCACCCTTTTCAAGAGAACAAACAGCCCCCCTGCTCTATTGTGCCTATGGAGAATACTACTCCTCAGACGGGCCCAGCACCCCCAGGGAGGGAAGGATCACCCACTTTGGCAAATAGTGCTTTATATCACTAGGCATCCTTAGGCTCCTACCAAATGCTTTGCAAAATAATTTTACATGTCTACACCTCCCCAGAATCATCACATGGAGGGAAATACAGTGTAGCAGCACCCACATTTCTAAGTAAAAGCAGCACTTTAGTGGAAACAACATTAAAGAGCTGAAACCACACCCTGCCAATGTTCTCTACAACTCAGCTCTCCAGGGACTTATTTTAGTTCCATCAGCAAAGCAAAATATTAATTTGGAGAGGCCCCAAAATCTGGCTTGTAGACAAGACACAAATTTCTTGAATTTTAAAATTCTGATTTATATTATCAGCAATCACGAGTCACTGGATACCATTTCTTAACTCAGGGGTCTATGGGGATTTGTTTTATGAGCTGGAGAGTAAAAAAGTAAAAGTCACCAGCTTTCTCCAAAAGGCTTATTTTATCTTCAGTGTCCCAGAGCAGAGGATGCCTTTCTGGTGAGGGGAAGAGGTGGGGAAAGACAGGAAGGGAGGCTGGAGTGTCTGAGGAAGCAGCACAGACTGGTCCAACTGACAAGTTCCAGAGGCTCTTTCCACAACATGCTCTGCACCTTCCTGATAGGAGATGGAAATTCATTGTTTTCATAGTTTGGCTGATGACATTTCAAAAACAGTCTCCCCATAAATACAAGGAAGTTATATTAAGATTTAAAAACTCTAAATATGAGCATGATTTAAAAAAAGAAAAACCTCACAGGGCCGAGTTTTTGTTTTAAAATTTCCCTTCCTCTGATTTTGACATAATTTTGGAAATTTTCCCATGATTTCATTAAGTGTACTATAAGAACTTTCAAAGGAGACCCAATACAAATGATTTTTATGACTAATTCATTTTGGTTTAAAGAATGATATTATGATTCTAAACATTAGTCTCAACTAGTATTTGTTTTCTCCTAAGAACAACACTTGGAGAAAATACCCTTTCTAAAGAATTATGCTGATTCTTTTTCCTTGTTTTGGGGTCATACCCAGCCATGCACAAGCTCTGCACTCATGAATCACTCCTGGTGGGCTCAGGGACCACACAGGATGCTGGGAATTGAACCCGGGTAAGCCATATGCAAGGCAAGTGCACTACCTGCTGTATTATCTCTCCAGCCCCAGTCCCCCATTCTGATACTTTTAATGGTTGGTTTGTATATGATTTTAAGAACTAGCTTGGGTTTTAGTTATTGCTTTTTTCGGGTCACACCTGGTGATGCTCAGGAATCACTTCTGGTGGGGCTTCGGGAATGTTTGGGATGCTAGAGATTGAATGTGGGTCACGCCATGCAAGGCAAGCGCCCTACGTGCTGTACTATCACTCTAGCCCCTGATATTTTAGTATCTGAGAGAATTATATATTTGATAGTAGCCGAAAGATTCCTTGAAACTTCTCATTCCTGCAGACTAGCTTACTTTTCAGCATACTGGGATAGGAAGTGACTCCAAATCTTTTCTTCTATCTCATATTTGTACAGATTTCTCTGCTATATATAGTCTCATAGGAAAAAAAATAGTTACTACTACATTTCTGTTTGACTTAAAAAATTATATTCAGTTCTGGAGAGATAGATAGTACAGCATGACCAGTGCTTGCTTGCTTTGCATGCAGCTGGTTCAATCCCAGCACCACATAGGGCCCCATGAGTCCCTCAGTGCAGAGTCAGAAGAAAGTTCTGAGTACCACCAGGTATGGCCCAAATTCCATCCCCCCCCAAAAAAAAATTATAATGAGTGCTAAAAATTTCAGAACATGGTCACAAAAAATTCTATAATGCATGTATGATATTACTTTATCGATCTCCTCATATGGGCAAATAAGACAGCATCTCTCTCTCTTTTTTTTTTTTTCAAATTTTTGAGTCACACCCAGAGATGTTCAGGGGTTACTCCTGCCTCTGCATTCAGGAATCATTCCTGGTGAATTCGGGGGACTATATGGGATGCCAGGGATTGAACCCAGGTTGGCCTCATGCAAGGCAAACACCCTGCCCTCTGTACTATCACTCTGGCCCCCAAAGAGCATCATTTAAAAAAAATTATATCTCATACTAATACCCTTTTTTTTTCATCTTTCCCACAAAAGTAAATTTCAAGTCAAGGTTCAAGAGCTAGTACAGCAGACAGGGTGCTTGCGTTGCACACAGCTGATCTGGATTCAATCCCTGGCATCCCATATGGTCACCTGAGCACTGCCAAGAATAATTTCTCAGTGCAGAGCCAGGAGTAACCCCTAAGCATTGCCAGGTGTAGCCCAAAAGAACGAAACAAAAAAAGGTAAATTTCAAGTGTTAGGCAATTTTTAAAAGCAAACTCCTCAAATCGTCTGTCAGATTAGACAATGCTGCCACTGATGCACAATCACTACGTTGAAATGTTCCCTGAATGCAATTAATTGGAACAACTGTATACTGAGGCCTGTTAAATTAAGTGAACTAAAAGACAAAGGGGGCTAAACTCAAAGAATGATTTCGATACCTAAACCAAGCCTAGCCTAAGAAGTTTAGGTCAGTTAGAGACTCTGGTAAGAAGCAACGGGGTCCAGAACGGCCCCATGGCAGAAGGCCTGCCTCGCAGGCAGAAGCTGCACACTGCAGCCACACTGCTCTGAGGAAGCCCTGCTGCAACGCACGTGCAGGCATGTGAAAACACAGACTCAAGGGTGCAACCCCTGGCAAACACCACGACTGAAAGTGTTCCTGCACCACAATAACTGTGCAATCCTTAGTCACTGCAACAACAAAAAAGGGGGAAATTCTTCAAACTTAAAAATAAAAGCAAATTTGACTCACATTTTCAGTGTCAGTATCAACCACCAGTTACTAAAGTATTTATTACTAACAGGACTGAGGCAGAGAAGGGCAGAAGGTAGACTCAGACCTTCCTAGGAAGTGGGAGCGGGCAGCCTCCCTCTGGTCCCAGCAGCCCCACTCACGTCCCACAACTGCCGCCATGCAAGCTCACCCAGCGGTCCAGCTTTACAAACTCATGATCAAATCTCAACTAGCCGCAAAAACTCACAGGTACACCAGTCTCCTGGCTGGAAACTGTGGGGCAGCCTTGGAGGGGGGCAGGCTGAGTCCTCGCCCTGCTGAAGCCACACTGCTGCACTCACACCCCAATAGCTGCCGCCATGCCAATGGCTGACTCCACTGCCTCACAACGGAGCTCTGCAAACACCAAACTGCCAAATCATCAGGTAAACTAGTTTTTGGCTGAGAAGTCCAGGACCTTCTCAGAATGGGGGTGGACGATCCCCCGCCCCATTCCCAGTACTTCCAGAAGCCCCAGCAGGTATATCCACACCCCACAACCTCCACTATGGAAGCTCACTGCCCAGTTAAATATTCTGGAGTTTCTGGAGCTGTGCATTTCTGCCATTCCAGTGCTATGCAGCACACCAAAGAAACATAGCAGCCAACTGAGCACAATTAACAAAAAACTGTAACACAGGAGGCTCAACTAGCAACAATACCTTAGAAAACTCTCAGACAAGGACTTATTCTTCCCATGGTGAGATATAAAAATGTTCACAATTCTTTATTTTACTGAAATATTTTTTTATAATTCCATTAGCCATTTAGTTGTAACAAGCAACATAAAATGATTTGGGGCATACTAAGGGGACAGGCTTGAGGGGTGGTTGGGAAAATGGGGATAAAAGTGGAGGGAAGTCATAGTGGTGGTGGGATTGATGATGGAATATTGAATGTCTATAGCTAATGCATCAGGAACAACTTTGTAAACCACAATGTTTAAATAAAAGTTGGATTTTTTTTTTAAATCCTTCCTATGTGGGGAAAAAATCACTCATTGCCACAATACGTGATTCTTTGAGCTTGGCTCCACCAGATGTGCTTCTCGGGCTAAGTCTGTCTTTCTCTCCCTCCTTCTCTCTATGGGCCACACACGGCAGTGATCAGGGACCACTGCTGGGAGACTTGGGGGGCATACAGGATGCCAGGGATCGAACCTGGATCTGCTGTGTATAAAGCAAATGCCTTACCCACTGTACTACGGCTCCTCCTGCCCCTTCACTTTCTCTTTTTATCTGGTGTGGTGCTGAGGGTTGAACCCAAGGCCTCACACATGCAAGGCATGTGTTCTACTGCTAAGCCACAATCAGCTCCTCTGACAAGTTTTTTCAATCTCCGAGCCTCAATAACTTCCTGCAAGGTGGGAAATCCATCCCATAGAGTTTTAGTGAGTCCTGTATTAAATGAGTCAATACAGGGGACAGAGAGATAGTACAGAGGTTAGAGTGCTTGCCTTGCATTCAGCTCACCTTGGTTCAATCCTTGGTAACCACATGCCCCCACCGCGCCCCCCAGCACAGCTAGGCAGCCCTGCAGGTTGCTTTGCACACTAAGTGTGACCCTAGAGGTCCCAAGGCATTGCGGGAGTACCCCTGGGAATCCCCAACACTGCAGGGCCAGAGAGCACTGCATCCTTAGGCCCAGTGCTGAATCTAAACCTGGTTGCACGAGAAAAATCTGGAGACCCCTACACCTCCTAAGCCAGTGAGGGAGACCCCCCTCTATCCCCCCTACCAAAAGAGACAATATAGGGAAAGCGTTAAAGCGTTTCTTATTAGAGGCAGAAAGCTATCTTATAAGTAGTAAATGCAGCTTCTACCTGAAAAGTGTCTGTCATCACCCCTAGGCAGAGACTCGCCCTGATCTCCAGACACATACTTCTTGGTAATGGGTAAGGACATCAGTCGGATGTGATGAAAGAGTGAGCGCCAGGCGTGAGCTCCAGAAAGCACTGGTTCAGGTGGTAATGGGCTGAAAGGTTGAATCACAAAGTAGGCAGTGAGCAAGATAAATCCCAGGGTTAAGAGGACCTACAAAAAAAGACCGGAAAAGGATCAAGAGTTGTCCTGACAAAAGACTTTAGTGCTAAGCAAAAAGTGGGGGAGGCATGCATATGATTTTCCCATGTGCTTTTGGAATCACTTTCAGGGACGGAGAGCACAGCGGGCAGGGCACTTGCTCTGCATGCAGCGGACCTGGATTCAATCCCCAGCACCCATATGGCCCCCAGAACCCCGCCAGGATTGATCCCTGAGCAGAGAGTCAGAAGTGAGCCTTGAGCATTGTTAGGTGTGACCCTCCCAAAAAATTCACTTTCATTTTTAAAAAATTCACTTTCATAAACAACCAATTTACATTTATTTCTATTTTTTTTCTTTTTGGGACACACTGGTGATGCACAGGGGTTACTCCTGGCTCTGTACTCAGGAATTACTCCTGGCAGTGATTGGGGGACCATATGGGATGCTGGGAATCAAACCCAGGTTGGCCGCGTGCAAGGCAAAGGCCCTACCTGCTGTGCTATCCCTCCAGCCCCATTTTTTTTAAAGTTTTTTTTTTTAATACATGTACTTCTAAAGTAATGAAAGTATAAGGGTCGGAGTGGGTAGGGCATTAGCCTTGCATATGGCTGACCTGGGTTCGATCCCCAGCATCCCAAATGATCCCCTGGGCACCACCAGGAGTGCTTCCAGAAGGAGTAACCCCTGAGCAACACTGGTATGACCCCCAAAAAACAAACAAATAAAATCATTTAAAGTATAAACTATAAGAACTGCAAAGTTCACCAAGTTTCTATCACCTAACAGGGAAAAGTCCACCATTAAAAAATACAGTCAGGGCTGGAGTGATGATAGCACAGCGGGTAGGGTGTTTGCCTTGCACACGGCCAGCCCGGGTTCAATCCCCAGCATCCCATATAATATCCCGAGGACTGCCAAGAGTAATTCCTGAGTGCAGAGCCAGGAGTAACCCCTGTGCGTTGCTGGCTCTGACTCAAAAAAGGAAAAAAATTAAAAAATTAAAAAATACACTCATGGGGCTGGCGTGATAGTACAGCAGGTAAGGTGCCTTGCATGTGGCCAACCACGGTTTAATCCCTGGCATCCCATAAGGTCACCCAGCACCACCAGAAGCAATTCCTGAGTACAGAGGCAGGAGTAAGCCCTGAGCATTGCCGGGTGTGACCCAAAATGCAAAAACAAAAAAAACAAACAATTCCCCCCCCTCCATACAAATACCATGTAATTATAAATACACATCTTTCTTCCAGGACATTTATCTAAATAATCAAATTTCTGAGTAAACTGGCAACGGCAATTTATTCACAGCAAGTTCGAGGCTTAATAGTGTAATTAGTCAACAGTAATACTGGGAAAGTGCTATCATTTGCACTCTAAGCTACTCCCAAGTCAGAATACACTGTTACCTTGTACACAGCTACAACCAGAGGATACCGGGGTGGACTTCGCTGAGGTTCATTCTTTTCCAGAAGCTGTCTGATAAACTTTTCAATTGCCTTCTCTGACATGCCACACTGATGGCCTGTCTGTCTCACTAAATCAACAGTCTCTGAAAGTTTGTCATAAATGCTGAGTTCATTGGCAGCAAGATCCATGTCTTCCAATATAAAATCCCTGGGAGAGAGAAAAATAAATGTAAAGACAGATTATTTAAAGCACTTCCTCCCCAAAGCTACTTCTCTTAGGATGGTGCTTCTTGACCAACTGTGGGGACTGACCAGTTTTATGTTTTTCTCAATCCACTGCAAACTTCACTGCATCTTTGAAAATGCTAATGAGTATGTCAAGTTTCCATACAAATGTTGAAGTGTTACTTTATGATGGGCTAGAAGACAGTTTACAGCCTAGCGCTGGTTTCAAAGCACTTTCTGGAGCACTGGTTGAAAGCAGAGTCAAAAGGACTAGGAGACATGTGTCATTCAAAATGATGCTGAAACTAGTCACAGGAGAAATTACACAGGCAATTAACTACAATGAATAGAAATGTAGTACCTGGGGGCAGAGTGATAGTACAGCAGGTAAGGCACTTGCCTTGCAAACTAGTGACCCAGGTTCAATACCAGTACCCCATATGGTCCCTGAGCACCACCAGGAGTGACTGTTGAGTGCAGAGCCAGGATTTTGCCCTGAACACTGCCAAGTATGACCCCCAAGCCCCAAAATAATAATAAAATCACGATCACAATCATCCTGTTGTTCGTCGATTGTCTCGAGCAGGCCCCAGTAATGTCTCCTTCGTCCTAGCCCTGAGATTTTAAAAGGTTCCATATTCAAGGCTCTTTCAGGGTTAGGAGAATGAGACCCATCATTGTTACTGGTATTTGGCATATTGGGTACGCCACAGGGAGTTTGCCAGACTCTGCCGTGTGGGCAGGTTACATTCGGTAAAAAAGAAGTGGAGTATAGAAAGTGTCATTACTGAAGGCAGGATTTACTGCGAAAAACATGCTAAGGATTTTAGGATGCTTAAAACCCAGGGCACAGGGCACTTCTGATAGCTTTCTGGTCGCAGGCCTCCTGTTTTCCCACAAACACAGTTTCAAACAACAAAGGATATTCTAGGAGGCAGAGCGATGGTACAGCAGGTAGGATGTTTGTCTTGCATGCAGCCAACCTGGGTTCCATCCCTAGCATCCCATATGGTCCCCTGAGCACAGCCAAGAGAAATTTCTGAGTGCAGAACTAGGAGTAATTCTGGATGGGATCCATAAAGCCAAAATAAATAAATAAGAAAAAAATAAAGGTCATTCTAGGGCCTGGAGAGCTAGTCTAGTGAGAAAGACGCTCACCTTGCATGTTGCTGGCCTGGGTTTGATCCCTGGGATTCTATGCGGTTGGTCTCCTAAGCCCTGCCAAAAGTGATTCTTGAGCACACAGCCAGGAGTAAGCCCTAAGCACCACTGGATATGGCCCCAAAACAACAAAATAAATAAGGGCACTCTGTCTTTCATAGATGAAAAAGACTCAAAATCTAGAAAAAAATTTAAAATTCACTTTGTGTTCTCATGACTAAAGTCAGATTGTTCCAGTATCCACAGAATAATAGGTAAAGCCAAAGTGGCAAAGCAGAATTTTCTTCGTATCATTTGTGAAACAAACTGAAATCATTCTTTTTAAAACATGCCCGGATGGCTGGGGATGCAGCTCAGCAGTACAGCACTTGTCTTGCACGTGTGAGCATCTGGAATCCTCACGATAAACAAAAGCCTGTCTTATGAAACAAATACCACCCCCCCACCCCGTTTACAGGAAGAAAAGTCGTTCTTTGGATTTATGCTTTCTTCCACTGGATCCTCTTATTTCGTATATTTCGTTCCCCGAATGTTTCTACTTGAAAATCACTGACATGGTACAAATCAGTAAGGAGATGCTGCCACCTGTGGCATAGAGGACAACAGTTCACAGAAGAGAGGCAAAGCCAGCAAAGACCAGAGTGCCTCCTGGGGACACCAGGGGAGTCCTCTGTGGCTCTTTGCCTTTTAAATTACTACTTCCTTTTTTGTGTTTTTGTTTAGGGACACATCTGATTGTACTCAGGGCTTACTACGGGCTCTGTTTTCTGAGATCGTTCCTGCTGGGCAGTGCTCGGAGGACCATATGGGGTGCCAGGAATCAAACCCGGGTCGGCTGTATACAAGGAAAGCATCCTACCCACAGTGCTCTCCGTCCAGCCCCTAATTTACAAATTTTTTACCCTGAATACATTTGGATCAACTAAGGATTTTGTGTTTTTGTTTTCAGCTAGGAAGTTTTTAATAAACACATATATCAGAATCCCACTCCAGGCCAATTACATCAGAATCAGATTTCTAAAGGTGGATTATCCAGCAGGAAATCTAGGTTTCCGGGAACTTGGGGAGGAAGGGGAAAATGCCATAAACTAAAGGGACACATCCTTTCCCCAAATTCTCTGCTCTTTTTTTTTCTTTTTTTAAGTTCATATTAGACTTCATTTCAGTGTTCAGATTAAAGGATGGTTTAAGTACTATTGAAAAAACTGTGTATTTTCAACAAAAGATGGAGAGGGCCTGAAGTTGGTAGCACAGTGGGTAGGACCTTTGCCTTGCATGTGGCTGACCCGGGTTCGATTCCCAGCATCCCATATGGTCCCCCGAGCACTGCCAGGAGTAATTCCTGAGTGCACGAGCCAGGAGTAACTCCTGTGCATCGCCGGGTGTGACCCAAAAAGCAAAAAAATAAATAAATAAATAAATAAATAAAATAAAATAAAACTAGGGTCAGATAGCTCAAAGGTCTGGAGTACATGATCTGCATGCAGGAGTGCCAGGCTAGATTCGCAGCACCTACACGATCCCCGCAGAACCACAAAAGCAACGACTGAGCAATGCACGCCTACTAGTCTCTGAGTACTGCCAATATATGGTCCCTAAAAATCAAAAGACTTTGAAAAGCCAAAACCATAAAAATCATTTTTAAAAAACATAGGTAAAAAAATTCATAACACTGATTACATACTGCTTTTTAGATCACTGTCACTGTCCTCCCGTTGTTCATCGATTTGCTTGAGCGGGCTTTTTAGATATGGCACCAAAAGCATGAACAGCAAAAAAAAATATTACACTACCTGGGGCTGGAGTGATAGCACAGCAGGGAGGGCGTTTGCCAGGTACGCTGACCCAGGCTAGATTCCCAGCATCCCATATGGTCCCCTGAGCACCACCAGGAGCAATTCTTGAGTGCATGAGCCAGGGGTAAACCCTGTGCATCGCCGGGTGTGAACCCAAAAGCAAAAATAATAATAATAATAATAATTACACTACCTAAAAAATTCACAATTTTGCTCTGCAATACTATAGGAATTGCAACAACCCACAGAAGGGGGTTGTTGAAAACATTTGTGAATCATGTAATAGAAAGTGCGGGTATTCAAAGTACATAAAAAAAAAACCTTAAAATTCAATGATGAACAAAACAATCCAAGTGAAGGGGAAAGGATTTACATATTTCTAGAAATACGCAAGTGGCCAATAAACTCATTAAAGATGTGCTACACGTCATATACCTCTTGTGAGAGAAATGCCATCAAAACTACAATGAGGGGGCACCAGAGAGATAGTACAGCAGAGAGGGCACTTGCTTTGCATGTGACTGACTGTAGGATAACACTGTTTTGTCCTTCCTGCATAGCCTCAGGTAGTTTAGATCTATTGGGTTGCTCCCATCACAGTGCTCCCACTCCTCTGTGTTTATTTGTAACTTTCTTTGCGCTCTGTTGACTTGTAAATATTGTTTTTCTCTGCTCCCTACATCCTTTGCATAGTTTATTCAGAGCAATGTCCTTTTGGTATGGACACAAGAAGACATGCTTTTGTAATGTGACTCTCAGTGATATTTCTGTCCTGGGCATCTGTTCTCTCACCTAAGCCTCAGCTGCCTTTACTTACTAATGCCCCCAAAAGCAGGGTCCCAAAGAGGGACTGGATGGAACCTGGGCAAGCGGAAAGCTATGTGCTACCCTGGCATCGAAATGGGCCTGGCCAAAGTACCATGATGCTTAACTATAAATTAAGAGCTTGGTCATGGACAAATGCTATCATGATCCAAAAAGTAATAACTAAATTTGGACCCTGCTAGGGTAAGGAATGATTAATCTGGCCTGAGCGCTATAGTCTGAGTCTGTGGTCAAGATGTTCCCAGGAGAGCTGCCCTATAAGCCTCAATGTTATCTCTTACTGTGTCAATACAAAAATAGATAGTATTGACATGTTGGTAGTTATTGGACTGAGGAAAGGGGTGACTAAGGAGTATTTTGCCCTTGGGCAGTCAGGAAGGGCTTTGGAACATCCTAGGTGGTGTTCCCTTTGAACTTGAAGAAGGACTTTCTTATGTTGATTTGGCTACCTGATGGGGGCAGTGTCAGCCCAAAGAGATAAGGGAGTGGGAAAGAGAGGGGGCAGTGTGTGGGGGAGGGGGGAGACATGAGTGAATGAAGAGAGGATTGACATAAACTGCAACCAAGACGAACCAGCCTGGCTCTCCCTTGTTCCTTCATCTGCCCTTGGCCAAGAGCCATCCAGATCCAGGCCACACACAGCAGCTCAAGAGCACGGAACCTGGGTGGTGAGACAGAGCCATCCAGAGAGCCCGTGGGCACACAACCTTCAGTGTGTTTAGTTTTTTACAACCATTCATAGAATTTCATATTTAATTTAATTTTCTTAGATATTGCATTGAAACCTTTAAGATCTCTGTCGGGGTAGGAAAAACAAGATATATAATCTGTCTACCTATTTGTTTTGAATTTTCTTCCTTTATTATCTCTCTCTCCATCTCTCTTTTTCTTTCTCACTTTCTCTCCTTTTTCTTCTCTGCCTTTATTTCTCTCCTCTTTCATCATTTTTTTTGCGGGTTTTGTTGTAAAACTTCTTTCATCATTTCTTAATAAGATGATTTCAACCTCCATAACAGTGGATATTACTTGAAACTAAGGGGATCTCAAAGGAGCTGTGAAACTCATTCTTCAGGAATCTCATATTCCCCGAACTAAGAACTCTAGCATTTACAGGGTGAATTTAGTAATCAGAGTCGAAAATAATTCATAATCTGCTGATTACATGGGCTGTTATTTGTTTCTTCTTTCATCAATATTTATTGTGTGATTTCCTGAACTGAAATATTTCCACAGGCAGAGAATCTTCTACGCACGGAAATCAAGTGCACAGATGCATGGGAGAATAAAGGAAAAATTCAAAGGCAATGATAATACTATGCTAAAAAAAATTCTGCATGTGAGACCACATAGAGCAAAATGCCTTCTATTACAAGAGGGTAAACGAAGGCTTTTCATCAACTCTGGTAAGTTAGTGTTTTCTGATACAGTAAAATATTTAAATTTTCTATAAGTATATTGCATTTTGCTTGATTAGGTCACACCCTCTATTTCTATTTTCTATTATAGCCTAAACAAATGGAACCTTATGTATAATATATTCTAAAAGGGAACAACAGATTAATTTAACATGACAAACAGTATCTGATTATCATCAACCTAATCATACCATGATTATTGTTGTTGTTGTTTTTATTTTTCTATTTCTTGTGCTCTCTGTTTCCTCCCTGTCAGAACCCTCTCAGTCAGTGGAAACTTGAAATTAAAATAGGGAAGGAAAGCTAGAACTTTTTAATTAGTCTTTTTTATCAACCCAGGATCTTTTTACTATCACAAAGCCAAGAAATCTGTTTCTCCTTATGTTAAATCATTGAAAATTTCACACTGTTAAAATTATTCCATCACTAAATCATTTGACAAAAAACCCAAATGCTTAAATGTCTAGAGGCAATCTTTTTTTCTAGTTCTAGGTTAGAACGAAAACAAAAAACAGGGACTTTATCTATCTGTTGGAGCATCTCTTTCAATGTGTGTGATGGAATCACTTCCTTTCATTATCTTAAATGTAACTTTCTTGATTTTTCTTTAAGATATCCTATTGAAAGATTTTTCTCTATTTCAGTCTATCACAGTTTTGTATCTTCATGGTGCGGGGTTATCACCAGTGAAATCAACTTCTTTTATCTTCATAATACCTATTCTAATAAATATTTATTGAAGACTTACCACGGGGTTGACACAGTCAGCTCTCACAGAATTTTTCAGCTAAATGAAAGAGACAGACACCTCCTCTGTGCAAGTCCTGTGATAGAGGGAAGGCTGAGTATCTCATTCAGTCTTGCCAGGGTTAGGGAGGAATGTCTAGGGAAGAAATATCTCAGTCAGTGTTGGACGATGAAGAAATTTAATCTAAGAAAGGAAGAGTGAGAAGAAAACAGAATATACAAGAGACAGAATGAAAAGACTAGAAATTTCAAAAGCATGGTAATTTGGGAGAGAGAATCCTGACTGGTAGAAGCATGAGAGTCTGAGCTATATAGTACAGTAGGTAGTGTGCTTGCCTTGCATACTGCCAGCAACATTTTATACGGTCCCAGAGACAGAAGTATGCTCCGAGCACTGCTGGGTATTGCCCCCAAACAAAGTGTGTGGGGAAGCAACATTATAACTCATGTGGTAGAGTATGTACCTTGCATTAAAGAGAGTTTTATGGTCCTCAGAGCAATGCCAGATTTTGCTTTGATGGCATATTCCCAGCACTGCCAGAAGTAATAAAATTAAGCCAAAAAAAAAAAAACATAGACAAAACAAAAAAAAAACTGAGTACATTTGTTGGGCTAACATCAGTTTTTGTTTGCTTGTTTTATAAAAAGATGTGTTTTTAAATTTCAGTTAAGAAACTCTGGTATAAAGTAATTTTAATGAATTTTTTAATGTTCTAAACAGTAGCTAACATCGAATAGTATTTTAGCTAACTTGTACTAAATATCAAAAATGTTCTTAATTAACTGAGAACTAAAATGTCTTTTTAGAGTTTTTACTGTTCTCTAAGTAAGTTCTCATAGTTATATTACTTATTATTTATATTTGAACCTAACGGTGGATCATATGCATTGTTATATATTTCTTTTGTAACAAGAAGTAATTTTTAAGTGAAGACCTAAAAGGTCTTTCATGAGTGAAGTCTTGTGTTTCATTCCCAGTACTGAAAAGAAGAAAAAGATTTCTCACACTGCTACAAAACGGGAGTCATCTCTCTTAACATAAAATTCAATTTTTAAAAGTTGTTGTGGTTTACATTAATATATGTTTGCAATTTCTACCAGAAATATATATGATAAATAAGTTTCATATTGAATTTATTCCTAGAAAAATTACTTAGTTTTGTTTTAGAAACTCAAATCTGTAGGTAAAGCTTTTGAGTAATTGAAAAGAGTTTTTCTAAACTTAGTCTTGTGTGTCTGCATACGAAATCAGATCATTCTATGGTAGTTTGCATGAATTTACATAGGCGGTCAGTATATCATTGCTTGTCTTCCTTATATACCTATAATGATAATTGGTTTTGTCTATTACCAACCACACTTAAGAGTCCATATAATAGATTAAATAAGGACTCCTATTGTGCAATTCATTAGTAGTAGCTTTGATCCATCCAATCAGAAGAAATACAATTTAGGTGAAAGGAATTAACTAAGGAATTAATTATGAACATGGTCATTAGTTAGAAACAGTCCCGCTCTTTAAAATGCTCTAACAAAAGCAAATGTTTCAAGACAGAGTATGGTCCTTTCAAGAGAATTTCTCCATATAGCAATGCAATATTATTAGCACTATATAGCACTGTCTTCCCATCCTTTATCGATTTGCTCGAGCGGGCACCAGTAACGTCTCACGACAAATTGTGAGACTTGTTGTTACTGTTTTTGGCATATCGAATAAGCCACAGGGAGCTTGCCAGGTTGCCATCCGGGCAGTATGCTCTCGGTAGCTTGCCAGGTTCTCCGAAAGGGATGGAGGAATCCAATCCGGGTCGGCCACATGCATGGCAAACTCTCTACCCGCTGTGCTATCCATTGCATTATTATTATTGTTATCAACTAATTTGGGCAGCACCATTGGAAATGTTTTGGTCAAATCATGTTTGGGACCACCTGAGGTTTACTGGTGAGGTGAGAAATGTTTAGTTTTGCCTTTGTCATTGCTACACATTGAGAGACTAGCTGTGTGTCCTCTTAAGCTAGTTTATATGAACAACAATGTATATACAAATAGCAGTCTAGAACATTTAAAGATAAGTGGCAATATAAATTTTCTGTTTACTCCCTAAGATTATATTGGTCTAAAGTATGTTTTACATGATTGCCACTCAATGCCTCTATTGCAAACCACAACACCCAAAAGGAGAGAGAGAAGTAAAGGGAATGCCCTGCCACAGAGGGTGGAGTGGGCGATTGGGGGGTGGGAGGGATACTGGGACTCATGGTGGTGGAAAATGGGCACTGGTGGAGGGATGGGTGTTTGATCATTGT
>JAOXYA010215765.1:0-20053 GCA_028565675.1 Sorex palustris | reverse complement strand
CCAATGGAGATGTTACTGGGCCCGCTCGAGCAAATCGATGATCAACGGGAGGGCCTTTACTTTACTTTACTTTTAGTCTTTGAGTACTGCTGGGTGTGGCCCAGAAAATACTCAAAAAGTGAAATGCTAATCAAAACAAGTATAAAACCATGCTTGTGAGAATAGCCTGTATCAGAAAGAATGGAAACATCCAGTGCTGGAAGAACCTGAGTGTAATCAGGTTCAGCCTCTGTGGAAAACAGTATGAGAGTTAGCTCAGCAAAACTGAAACTAGAGCTACCATATGATCCAGTAATTTCTCTCTGTGGCATCTATCCCACAAACTCAAAATCACATAATTTAAAGTATATACAAATCTATGTTTGTTGCAGTGCTGTTTACATTACTCAAGATCTCAAAATACAAGAGATAATGGATGAAGAAATTCTGGCATTGAATGCTA
Organism: Sorex palustris; assembly: GCA_028565675.1. Lineage (NCBI taxonomy): Eukaryota > Metazoa > Chordata > Mammalia > Eulipotyphla > Soricidae > Sorex > Sorex palustris. The sequence continues at coordinate 19,611 of JAOXYA010215765.1, read as the reverse complement.
CTCAGGTATAAGAAAAGATAAAATCTGTATTCTGGGGTTGGAGTGATAGTACAGATAGGGTGTTTTTACCTTGCATGCAGCCAGCACAGATTCAATCCCTAGCATCCCGTAATGTCCCCCAGCACTGCCAGAAGTTGTAATTCCTGAGAGCAGAACCAGAAGTAACCCCTGAGCATCACAAGTGTGTCACTAAAAGTACCCAGAAAAAAATCTTGTAAGAAATCTTGTATTCCTCTCCAACTTTGATGGAACCGGAGGGTATCCTACTAAGCAAAGTGAATCAGAGGAGGGAACAAATAGCTGATCTCTCACTTGTGCGAAGTGTAGGGAGCAGGGGTGAGACTGAGTGGGAGAGCTCTTCCTTGCTATGTTTGATGCTAGGCTGCAGGCAGGCAGGCAGGCTGGCAGGCTGGCCAATGAAAACAAACCCGGAAATTCTAACAGAACTGATTCTGCCAAGCTGAAAAGGAGGAGGACAGGAAGGGATCTCCGAACAGCAGTGAACAGATAGGTGGTGTAGTACAGTAACATCGTATGCCTAAAACAGATATTAATGCTATTGTAAACCATGACACCTCCAAAGGTAAAACCTTTTTTAAAAAAAAAAGTGAGGTGGTGCAGGAGAGATAGTGGATTGAACACATTCAAGAAGTTTGGGTTTGATCCCTGGTATTGTTTGGTCTCCTGAGCACCACAAAAAAGTTTCAAAAAGTTGATGTAGTTTCTTCTTTGGGGAATTGGAGGAGACTGGGTGTTTGGCCGTACCAGGGTGCTCAGGATATACTCCTGGCTCTGCGCTCAGGAACCATTACTGGTGAGGCTAGCACTAGCACCAGCACTATCCTCCCTTTGTTCATCAATTTGCTCTAGTGGGCCCAGTAACGTCTCCATTGTGAGACTTGTTGTTACTGTGTTTAGCATATCAAATACGTCATGGGTAGCTTGCCAGGCTTTTCCGTGCAGGCGAGATACGCTCGGTAGCTTGCCGGGCTCTCCGAGAGGGGCGGCCAGGTCGGCCACATGCAAGGCAAATGCCCTACCTGCTGTGCTATCACTCCAGCCCACTGGTGAGGCTAAGGGGACCATATGGGATGCCAGGGATCGAACCCAGGTCAGCTGCATGCAAGGCGAGCACTATGTCTGCTGTACTATCACTTCAGCCCTGCCTTCTGACTTCAGTTTCAATATACGAGAAACTCTTTAATGCCAGAGGCTTAGCACTGCCATACTTCCTGCTGGGTGGCCAGAGCGAGAAGCCACTGGACTTAGCCCCTCAGTAACATTGAAGAGCTGTGCTTTGTGCTTTGTCACACACAGGGTCCATAAAAGGAAGCTGAAGAGGGGTGTTAAAAATAGATCGAAAATTCTTTCACACACATTTTCCTGCTCTTGTACAACACCACCTGTGCCCCTCCCTCCCAGAGCTCTCTCCATTACTGCTTTTAACCTTGAAAGCTCTGTTGTACACTGAGGCATTCATCCTGTTTCTGCTTGTGCATTATTAATGGGCTTGGAGCCATCCAGCCAGAACACTGACATTACTAATTACTGCTTATAACCGAGAGGTAGGGAGTAGGGAGTAAAGTGGGTCACAAGACAGTGTTGTAGCAATAAAACACTGCTGTCAGGCAGAGTTGGTTGTGTATGGGTTCTGTTTGTCCAGGGTGGACGTGGGTCTTCACCACAGATCTCCAGGAAGAGACCCTGTTGGTGAGAGGTGAGACTTCATTGATACCCAGGCTTGCGGTTTGTCCCACGGTTAGACAAGAGGACTCATTTCTCTTGGAATGTAAATGTGTTCAGAACCCTCCTCCTGACAGAGCAGCCTCTGGGAAACAGGCTGGAGCTGCAGGGTGTGAGTACTTCCCTGAACTCAGCAGGCCGCGAGGATTAGCCCTTGTCTTTATCTGAACTGCAGGCCTCCAGATCAGCTCCGTGGTAGCATGCAGGCACTTAGCTAGTGACAGAGCACAGTAAGAACTGGGTTCTGAGAAGAGGTCCTCAGCTCTCCAGGGCACTTCCTTCCTTCTCTGTAGAGGCCAGGCTTCAGTTGCCGCGCCACTGTGACCTGGGCTGGTGGTATCTGAGCATGGCAAGATCTACACCTCCCCTCACTGCATCTGTGCTCGAATGTCACCTGGGGAACCTTAGCAAGGTCTCTAACCACACCCACCCAACTTCAAAGGAAGCTGACCTGGTCTCCTTTCATTGTGCTGATGTTACTTTAAAATGGGGGAGCAGGAGCAAGAAGTACAGCACAGAGGGCTTTTGCCTTGCACACAGCTGACCTGCCTTCAACCTCAGCATCCCACACAGTACCCTGAGCACCATAAGGAGTGATTCCTGAGTACAGAGCCAAGAGTAATCCCTGAGCATCATCATGTGTGACCCCACCCCCCACCCCCGCCCCAAAACAATGGGAGCAATAGTACAGTGGGAAGGTGCATGCCTTACACATGGCCAACCACAAATGGTCCCCTCAGCCCACCAGGAGTGATTGATCCCTGAGCACACTGCAGGTGTCGCCCTGAACGAAGCAAACCAAAAAAGGTGTAATAATTTTGTGATGGAGATTTCTGTGTGATGAGATATGTAAAGTACAACCCTCTATAAAATTACCCTACATTTTCTTGAATACTGCATAATCTAAATTATTTTACTCATGTGTACTCACATTGGAATAAAGCCTTGAAGCTAGATTTCTTATGCTTTCCAGACTTGGGAAATCCAGGAGTAAAAGGAAAACTGCTTTGAACCAAGTTTTTGTTCTTAGATCACACCTGGCGGCCACTCCAGATGGTGCTTGTATTGAATGTGGGCTCCTGCGTGCAAAGCATGTGCTCTCGCCCTTTGAGGTCTCTCCCCAAGCTCTGCAGCAACATTTGTAATTATAGGAAAGATTGTTTAGAGAGGATACTAAGCTTGGAATTTTCTTTAAAATACATTAGCTTTGGGGCAGGAGAGATGATTCAAAAAGTCTGATGCTTCCTTGATGCAGCCAGCCCAATTCCCAGCACCACAGCTGATCCCCTGAACTAAGAGCCAAGACTAGCCCTGAGCACCATTGGGTGTGGCCCCAAAAACAAAGCAAAAGATGTTCACATGACAGAATAGAAAAGCCTTGGTGCCCTTAGGTTGCCTCTCTGTTCTTTAATACTGCAAACATGGCTGTAGGTGAGTGGCAGGAAAATCATGCTTCACGGAACTGAGAATCAGTTCTTTCCCTTCCGACCTCTCAACACTGGCATGCAGAGCAGCCTGTGAGTATGGGCAGTTGAGGAAAAGAGGGCATGCAGGTGGCACTGCTGGGGATCATCTTTTCTAGGGTCTTGGCTTCCTTTCTTCCATGAATGATGGATGGAACCACAACAAAAGTTAACTTTAAAAGCACATTGCGGGGCTGGAGAGATAGCACAATGGGTAGGGCATTTGCCTTGCACGCGGCCGACCCAAGTTCGATTCCCAGCATCCTATATTGTCCCCTGAGCACTGCCAGGAGTAACTCCTGAGTGCAGAGCCAGGAGGAACCCCTGTGCATCGCCAGGTGTGACCCAAAAAGCAAAAAAAATAAAATAAAATAAAAGCACATTGCGGGGCTTGAGTTATAGTACAGCAGGAAGGGTGCTTACCTTGCACGTGGCATCAGGTTCTATCCCTGGCATCCCGTATAGTCCCCTGAGTATCTCTGGGTGTGAACTAAAAACAAAAAAACTCAACCCACATTGCCCTGCATACTGCTCTTTGGTTAACATTAACATTTATTATGTAATACTTCGTCAAAGCAACTCATTGAAAGAAAATGAAATAAATTGACAATTGCCCTAGAGTCACCAACAAATTTTGCATGACCTCTTCAAAAAAACATCAGGTAACCTAGAAGTACTAATCAGGAAAGCTCTCAAGCACATGGTCAAGTCAAACAAGCAAGGCACAGTGCATGTTCTGAAATAGGGGTTCCCTTTTGTGTAAATAGGAAGGATTTAGTTGAAATATAAACTACTAAAGCAGTGACCCAGAATAGGGAATACTATAAGACAGGGGTGATGAAACGATTGGAGGGGAGAGGAGTAGGCTCAGACACACTTGGGGACACTTTCTATTATTCACTTAAAGAAGATAGATTTCTGGGGGCAGAGGCAGAGGAACAGTGCTGAGTGATTTGTCAGAAAGAAAGTGGTAGGCCAAATAAGTTTGGGACCCTCCTTACTAAAGAAGGATTCAGAATGAGCAACTACTTACTGCTTTTCATGCTGACTTTCCGTATTTCTTAGCACGACAGGCACATGTTTTTCTTTTGTTATCTTAGACCAGTGTCAGCAGAGACTTAAAAAAAGCAAGCAACAGTGCAGGACAGAAATCAGGTTCTAACTGAAAAATTTCTCTACTGCCTGTCATACGAATTAGTCATATTTCACCCCCCTTCCTCTTGCTCTCCTGCCTTTCCTCCCTCTTCCCTCCCTTTTCCTCTCCCTCTCCCTCCCACCCCATGTGTATGTGTGTGTGTGTGTGTGTGTGTGTGTTTTCTTTCTTCCTTTCTGTTTTTGTGTGTGTTTTGTTTTAATAGGGACTACACCCTGCAGTTCTGAGGGGCTACCAGTTCTATACCCTGCACTGTTTCTGGAATCAAGTTTAGGGCCTCAAGTGCTAGGCATGTGTTCTGCTAGGCACACCTAAAAACCATCTCCCCAGCACTTTTGCCGCCTTTTATAGTTTGTAGGTATATATGTTATCTATCACGTCATTTTGTTTACTCCCTACTTATGCCCTCTATAGATTTTTCTGTGTTAAGAACATTTAAAAGAAAGGTCCAGAATGATATACGGACTGTAGGGTGTTCACCTTGCACGAGGCTAACCCGGTTTCAATCCACGGCTCCGTATATGATCCCTGAGCACCGCCAGTTGTGGCCCAAAACCAAAAAACAAAAAATAATATTTGAAAGAAGACTAATCATTGTTAGAAATGCCTTTAGTTTTATATAATTTTGTGGGAGGGGTTGTTTGTTTGTTTTTTAATTTTTATTAGTGAAACACCATGAGGTACAGTTGTGGATAATTTCGTAGTTTCACAACAAAGTGACGGTCTGATGTTCTCCCTAGCCAGCTGCAAAAATTCAGAATTTGGAGTAGAAATGTCTTTCCTTAGGATTTACTCAGAGACTCTTCCAGGAAGTCTTGGCAGAATTCTGCACTGTTTAGCTAGTAAAATTCCATGTGTTATTTGGACGGAAGTGTTTCCTCCATCTGTTAGACCTCAAGGAGTTGTGTCAAGGTCTGTGTTTCACTGGATAAAAATAAGTGTCTTGAGTTTTCTCAATTAGTGATCTAAGTCAGTCCACAGACCAAAAGAACGTTGTTATATCCCCCTGCCCTATTTTATCCCCAGGCACCTGAGCTTCATTTCAGAAAGCCTGTACCTTCCATGGAGCATAAGTAAAATAGAACAGCATTTTTTTTTCTCCTAGACTAAAGAGGCAAGAGGAAAAGAGGGTATGGTGTTAATTATAGTGAATTAAGAAGTCTGGGTATAAGCTAAGCAAATTGTTCCATATCTTAGTAACTTGGTTTCTTCACCTGTAAAATGGGAATGACGGGCCCTGTGATTGGGAATCATCGGGTGATTAAGGGATATTGTGAAACTCTTAGACAAGTACTTTTTTTTTAATTTATTATTATTAGTATTAGCTTTTGGGGTCACACCCGGCGATGCACAAGAGTTGCTCCTGGCTCTGTGCTCAGAAATTACTCCTAGTGGTGCTTGGGGAACCATATGGGGTGCCAGGGATTGGACCCTGGTTGGCTGCCTGCAAGGTAAATGCACTGCCCGCTGTGCTATTACTCTGATCCCTAGTACTTTTGACCTGTAGACCTGTGATTGCCGAAGAGGACAGTAACTTCTCTACCCCGACCCCCATACTGGAACAGTCCAGGGGATGCCAGAGGTCAGTGCAGTTGGAAGTACACTGTTTTTCCACGTAAGGTAGATTTCCAGGGGCTTACTGGGGGATTTCTTTTCTGAAAAGGGGAAGTAGGCCAACTGGAAAATCAAGGCTTCTGCTGCTATTTTGAAATATCTTCTGTAGATAGTTTCACTACATGTATCACCGTCTCGGAAAGTTGTGTTGACAAGTCTTTCAAATTCAGCTGTACTACCTCAAGCTGCTTAACGAGTTGCAGTAGACTGAGGAGCACAAACCTGTTTCTGGTGGTTCAGGAGGCTGGGAAAACTGAGATCGAAGGACTGGCAGATTCCATTCTGAAGAAGATCTCCTCTCTGGTTAGCATATGTCCTTCTTCAAAAGTATCTTCATGTGGCAAGAGCCGGAGCTGTCTCACCTGTGACAGATCCCGTTCACAGACGGCGCCTTTATGATCTGATTGCCTTCCAGAGATCCCACCTTCTTACACCATCACCTCAGAGATTAGGGTTTCACCATAGCAGTTGCTCCATACCACCAGTGCATATTTTTTTTTAAAGAAATGGTTGATAACTATACTTGTAACAGGGCCACCCCGTGCTAAATGAGTCACTGGAAACTGCTGTAGATACTGACCTATGTGTGACAGCTTTTCCTGGAGGCAGTAAAACTCTTCACGAGAGAACCAGACCTTGGCTCCGCGTCTTCAGTGGAATAGCCTGTGTGTTGATTCCCACTCCATCTCGCCGCGGGTTATGCTGAGCGCCCTTTGACAGGGTCAGCTCATCAGACACTACAGGGATGGCTGTAGTGTCCCTGAGATTTTTGACCAATGTCCTCAGAGGAAGTGGAGATTAAACAGCTTCCCTCCAAGACAAGCAACACTGGGGCTCTTACCTTTCCTCTTATGGTTGATTCCCAGAAGGTTATTCTTCAAGTATGACAGAAAGCTGTGCCATTTTTCATGGAAATAAACCAGAAAAGAGGATCCAGGACAGCAGAAGTGAAGGGCTTTCCAAGATGTGGGGGCTGCTTCTCAGGCCCCCAAGGGATGAAGATTGGGAGATTACTATTGGATAAATAAGTACAGTTCAAGTGAAGATGTTTATCAAAGCACATTCTTTAAAGCTCAGTTTGGCCTGCGACTCTCTCTGCATTCTCTCTACCATGTTTTTATAGCATCGGGTCCCTGGATTTTTTGCATAGTTTGTCTAAGGTCGGTGCTTAGACGTGTGTTATAATGCTGTGGATGTAAAGAATTCAGTTTGAAAGTGGGGTGGTTTATTTTTGCCTTTTGTTCAAGCCTTTTTACAAAAGTGTGTGTGTGTGTGTGTGTGTGTGTATTTAATTACAAGACCTAAGGATTTGAATATTTAAAATTGATTGAATGTAGTTTCTCCTAAGATGGATGTTTGCAATCTTGGTGACTTGGGGGAGGATCAGCCCTCAGCATCAAACTGCCTGCTCCTCTCCCAGCTTTAGCACTTCACTCTTTGGATTTGGAGAAGAAATAAGAAAAGTAATACATTTACCTCCCTGGAATTCATCTTGTACCTTTTCTTTTTAGAGTAGGAGCGTTTGGTGTGTATGTCTCTGAGCATCGGGGGAAATCAGGAATAAAACATTTCTACAACCTGCTCTCCCAAACATTAAAAATACTTCTTGGAGGCTGGAGGCTGGAGCGATAGTGCAGTGGGTAGGGCATTTACCTTGCACAAGGCTGACCCGGATTCAATCCCTGGCATTCCATATGATCCCCCAGCACTGCCAGGACTAACCCTTTGAAGCATTGCCAGCTCTGACCATTAAAGCCAAAAAATAAATAAAAATACTCCTTGGACTGGACTAAAGAGATAGTTGGAGTGGATAAGGTCTTTCATGGGGCTGACCCAAGGTCAAACTCTCTATATCCCATATGGTCCCCTGAGCACTGCCAGGTGTGGACCAAAAGAGAAGAAACAAAAAATACTTATTGCATCCAAGATCTTGGATCTTACTTATTAGCTCGCAGAGAAGAGGAATGGACACAGACCCAGAGAAAAGCTCCAGCCAGAGAGGGACTAGTGAGGCTCCCTGTTCCCCAACAGGAATCAAATTAGTCCATCTGGTTCTTTTGGGTGGGGTGCTTTTTGGATCACACCCAGTGATGCTCAGGGCTTACTCCTGGCACTGCACTCAGAAATAGCTCCTGGAAGGTGCTCTTGGGACCATGTGGATTGCATGGTTGAACCTGGGTCAGCCATATGCAAGACAAATACCCTCCCCACTATACTATCAGAGGCCCCCATCTGGTTTTTAAGGTCGAGGGAGGCAGCGAACCTGTGAGGCAAAGAGAAGAGAATGACTTAAGTTCGCTGTGTTCCTTTTGTTGCTTCTGCCTGCGGATCACCAGTGGATGATGACCCCAGCAGGATCTTCCCTGGGTCCTGCAGCCTGAGCCTAGGGTGGGGCCTTGCCCTCTTTTTTTGTTGTATGCAGCACACAGTTTCCCAGGGTCTCCCTCTGTCTGTTTCAGCCCTCCAGCCAGTAGTAAGCATGGTGGGCTTAAGGAGGCAGAGATTTCACTTCATCCAGCATGCTGCTCATGGCGCAATCCTAGACTCACTAGGCCACGCTCGTCTTGCACTTGGCAAGAAGAGGAACAATCACTGACCCAGCAGAAGCTTCCCCTTCCTTCCTGGAGAAGCATATGTGCAGTGTTCTGCTGACCTATCCTTTAGCCACCTCAGCAAAATGCGACCTATTGTTTGATTGGCTAGAAGAGAGGTCTACCAAAGTAACAGGTGGGATTTTCCTTCAGTGTGTGGGGAGCCTTGATGATTGTCACCTAGGAACCATTGGAGTAGGTGAGAAGCTTGCACATGCTGGGATCTGGGGCACAACAGAATCCTTGGGGCAATTTTTGCTGCTGGTGACATAGCCAAGCTTGTTTTTCCAGAAACCCCAGGGAGTATCAGAGAACAGGAGTGGGGCCTCATGCCCTGGTGTAGATCGGGGTCAGTTGGTGCAGAGGCTCAGGAAGCCCAGCTGATAGAAACCGATGTTCCGCCACAGCCCAGGGCAGGGCGCTGGGCATGCTGAATTGCTTTTCTGCCCCCCTTGTTCGCATGTCACTGTCTGCTTTTATCTCCTCCTTAACTAGGTCAGAACCAGCCTTTTCAGCATATGTCACTTGTCAGAGATCATTTTCTTTAAGTCCAACCTATCCTGTCACCATCAGACACAAAGCTGGCAACGCCTGTCTCTCCTGTGGCTCCTCCTGTGACAATGGCAGTGACTAGGCTCTGCCCTGCTCATTTCATTGTGGGCTCTTTATGAATTTTATCCCACCACATTTTCCCCAGTAATTATATGACTCGTTGATTGTCTACTGCTATGCTAACACTTTAATATCTATTAGAATAACCTGAAAGAAACATTCACATTATCCTCGTTTCACCAGATGGGAAGTCAAAGGCTCAGTCTCATCAATGGCAGAGCCAGATTAAGGCATTTATAGGGATCAAACCAAGTGGTGCTGGGGGCCCGGGGTTACTCCTGGTGGTGCTTGGGCCCAGTGTTCAAAGGCATGAAGGCGGGGGGTAGGGGGGGTGGCTTGCACACAGCCAATCCGGGTTCGATCCCTGGTATCACATAGGTCCAAGCATCCCTAAGTATCACGAGGTGTGACTCAAAAAGCAAAAAGAGGGGCTGGAGAGATAGCACAGGGGGTAGGGCGTTTGCCTTGCACGCGGCCGACCCGGGTTTGATTCCCAACATCCCATATGGTCCCCTGAGCACCGCCAGGAGTAACTTCTGAGTGCAGAGCCAGGAGTAACCCCTGTGTATCGCCAGGTGTGACCCAAAAAGCAAAAAAAAAGAGAAAAAAGAAAAAAAAAAGGGCCGAATCTGGTATGGCTCAGCCGCTTGCACATGTGCACCACTAAACCTTTCCCCCTCAGCCCTAAAGACTAGTTTATGTGTGTCACAATGAGGTCATGGGGCAAGTTTGAGGCTTTCTCCTTAGCCCAGTGAGATGATGCCCATCTCTCTGTTACTCCCTATTGCAGCTGTCAGTCAGAGAGTCCTTCAGTGGTCTTTGCAGAAGTCCTGACAGGTGTTCATTTTGCACATGTGTGTGGAGGAGACAGGAAGTCTGGGTCTTGCTTGTGATCACACTCTTCATTTTGCCCTCGACTCCCAAATCTTTCTTCCTTTGGCTGTGGTCTGGGTTTGCTCTTCGCTTTGTGATCTCTTTCATTCGCTGTGACATTGCTCTGGCCTGCTGTTTCCTGGGCTCATCGCAAGCTTTTTCTGCCTTTTTAACCAGTTTGCAGAGTGTCATTGCTCTTACTCTGTCAGGCAGGTATGTTCTGCTTCAGTGAGAGTGCCTCTGAGTTGGAAATGGAGGGTGTTCCTGTATTTGCTGCTACAGAGCTTTGTACATCAAACCTTTCTTTTCCAGGAGTATCTGTCAGTTCATGCCTAGAGTAGGACTCCTAGGTCCTAGAGAATTCAATTTTTAAGATTCTTGAAACATAATTCTGCCTTTTTTTTTTCCCAATTGGACTTGTTCCTGGTTATCTTTCCTCAAGGAACTGGCCTAGGCTCAGAGATAGGTTGACCTGCAGGAGATACACAGATACCTGTGAAGAGCTCTATGCTCAAGGGTCACTCAGGACCATAGCGGGTGCCAGGGATCCAACCCCCGGTTGGCTAAGTGCAGGGCAGTGCCTTATCCGCTATTGTCTCTCCAGCCCCAAGATGGGAAGGGGTTTTTGAGGGTGTTTCTTGTTCTAGTAGTTCCAGCAGGTAGGCAGCAGAGGGCCCCCAAGCCTCACCTTTGTGGAGACTGGGTGAAGTTCTGTCAGTTTTAGCATGCTGCTCAGAGATAAGATAGGAGCAGAAAGAGATAACTGTCCTTAGAGCAAAGCCCAATCTAGGGGCCTGATAGGGATGCATGTGATCTTGCCTGGTGGGTGGGGCATGGGATTATGCTTATTGTATGTTAAAAAAGGAAACCAGCTGGACCTGGGAAGGGTGCAGGGGAAGATGATCTTTCCCTGCATTCCACTAGCCCTTGCCCTGAGTTGTACTGGCTTCAGACCCAGTCCTCAAGGGCCTGTTGCCTGGGCACCCTAATCTCCCCACCCGATCCTGCCTTCCTGAGCAACATTCCAGAGTGTGGACAGTAAATGCCCCATGGGGTCATTGGCAGAGAAGGTGGCTGTTGACCCCAGTCTCAAAATCTGAATGACCAGATTCTAGACTGAGTCTTAGTACTTTCTGCCCAAGCTAAGAGTAAGAGATTACTTGAACTAGTCAGTGCCTTTATAAGTGCTTACTGTTAGACATTATAAAAACTGTGTAAGTGGCCTTAAATCTTTATATTTCATTTATTTATTATTTTTGGTTTTCCTTTTTTTCTCCTTTATAATAAAAGGCATGGGGAGAGGGAATTCTAAGACAGTCAAAAGAATGTGGTTCTAGTTATCACCTCAGTGGGTGAGGTGCTTGCCTTGCACCCACGTTTGCTCTCCAGCACCACATATGAGCCCCCAAGCACATTTAGGAGTGGACCCTGAGCACAGCGGGGTGTGACATAAAAAACCAAACTACAGAGAAGAATGTGGTGCTGTCCTTCCCAGTGACTTCCTCCAAGGCTAAGAGTTGCCTGATGACCCACTGGTTTGGTTCCTTAAGAAGGTCATTTTAACACATTTGTTTGGGTTTGCTTTTGTTTGGGTGAAGCAAAAACTCACTTCAAACAATTTTGTTTAAGAAACAGTAATTGCTCTCCACTGGGAATATGAGCCATGGCTGAGATGACCGCCCATGTTTGCTGTTGTGGAGCCCCCAGCTGAGCGCACCTGGTCCAGGACCCAAGGTCAGCCTTGAAAGAACAGTCCAGGACAGTGGCTCAAAGGGGGAGCTCAGAGGGAAGTGCTTTGAACTGGAGACCAGGAAGGCTACGGGGTTTGTTGCTTGTGTTTCTCACGTCGTGCTTAGTGCACATGAGTCTCTCCTTTCTTTGCCAGCATTAGGCCTGAAGCTCTGTTCTGCAAGAATAAGGGACGGTCACAGCTGCACTTCCACGTATGCAATTGTCTTTCTCCTTGGTGCTTTCCGAGCGAGAGGGTGTCCTTCGAGGCTATGCCCACAGGAATGGGTACAGAGTGCTGCACTGCTGGGAGATTTTCCCAGAGCAGCTTTCCTGTAGTAGTGTCTCAGAGCTATCACTACTTCTTTCTGGAACATTCTTTTAAAACCAGAAACTGACCTTGCAGAACAGCTGAGTGTGTTCTATGTTACATGTCAGGTTTTCAGACATTTAAACAGTCTTGCAAGTGCTTTGGTGCTGAACTGCACCCCTGGCCCCATCTTCATAAACTTTTTAAAGTTAATTTCTAACATATAAAATAAGATTTTGTAAATTTCTGGCATCTTTTAAATTAAAAAGTTAGGGAAACCTAATCTCATTTCTGCCTGACACTTTTAACACTGGGTTTGGTTGTCTAATTTACATTAATATTAACTTGCATTGGGACTGAAGAGATAATACAGCGAGTACGGTTCTTGCCTTGCATGCTGCCGACATGGGCTCAATCCCCAGCACCTCATAAGATCCCCTGAGCACTGCCAGTTGTGACTCCTTAGTGCAGAACCAGGAATAAACCCTGAGCATTGCCAGGTGTGACCCCAAACAAAAATTAAAAAGGAAAATAGGTGGCCAGAGTAATAGTACTACATTTGCCTTGCACGATGCCAGCCCAGGTTCAATACCGAGTACCCCGTACAATCCCCCTCAGTGCAGAGCCAGGAGTAAGCCCTGAGCATCACCAGGTATGGCCAGACTAAATCAGATGAACCTTAGGATTACAAGCTGCTACTGTATTTGTACTTACCTGTGCTGTTTCTCCAACCCAACTCGAGTCCTGGCGCCACATGGTTCCACAAGCATCACTGAACAGTTCCACTCTTAGGCCCTTGTGTTGAACCAAGGAGCTACTTGGCCACAAATGGCCAGTGGGTCCCCTAAGTGTGAACCCAGTTTGGCTGCGTGCAAGGCAAGTGCCCTACCGGCTGTAATGTCATTCCGGCCCCTATTTTTCTTTTTCTGAATAGATGCATCAAAAGATCATCAAAACCACGACCCACATAGAGATCAGAGTTTCCTAAACTTGATCACTTATCCTGTGAAAGCCTGATTAGGAGGTAGAACGTGAAACACGAGATTGTGTGTTTCTAATAAGCTTCTAGGGTGAAGCCAGTGCTCTCATCCTTTGGAACCAACCTAAAGAGCCGGGGTTTTCCCCTGAGAGAACCATCTGTGGCCACCTTCTCGCGTTAAGGTGTGCTCTTGTATTCTTCATAGCAGTAAGTCCCACAGAATTAGAAGTCAGTGGGTGGATCTCTCACTCCTAGGAAACTCGCTTCAGCTGGAGAGCAAGCCAGGTGGGCATGCGCTGAGTGAGGTATGCAAGACTTATGTCTGGAGGTGTCAGGAACAACCTCCTAACCCAGTGGTGTTGACTGTGTGCCATGACCAAAGCCAGAGAGACTCTGACAGTGTGACAGATTTGCCATGGTAGGAGTGGGCGAATAGCACTGGCCCACACAGTTGCCCGTGCACGTCGTTTGTTGAGAGCACTGTTCCTGCTCTGTGCCTTTTAAGCAGGACACCTCCACTTGCACTTCTCATTTCTCTGGTCAGGTTGACAGAATTTTTTTCTCCCTCTGACCTGGGACTCAGTCCAGATTTCCTGAACCCACAAGGGAATTTTGCTTTGTGTTACACTTCAGAGGAAGGATTTCCTTTTCAGCACTACTGTGAAAACTCACCTCAATTCTGTGTAAAAGGTAGTTGGGAAGGGTGGCATAGCTCTGCCTGCAGCAAGGAAAGGAAAGGCCTCAAGGGAAAGAAACTGTCACCTGGAGCACATTGGCAAACCTTGTGGCTCCTGGCTCTCACGACCTTATGTAAATGGCCCTGCTTCTCCTCTCTGACACCAGAACTGAGCCCTGGCTTATTGGCTGTGAAGTAGCCTTCAGGACCTAAAGTGACTCTGACCTTGACTGGCTTTCCTTTGGTTTGCACTTTCCTGTCTGGGATCCTGCTAAGGATTCTGTCTCTTCGTGGTTCTTAAAGAATATGGAAAGGAAAGTTACTCTAAAAGTCTGTCTTTCTTGAAACTGACCGTGAGGGCAGGTTTTTACCTGACGCCTCCTGGAGATCTCAAGAAAAAAGCTGAAAAGACCTTTGGTATCTGCCAGGGCCTGCATTTTGAAGGATTGGACCTTCAGTTATTCAGATATTCCAGTATTAGAAACAACAAAGCGAGCGCAGTTTGAGAACTTCAAGTATTGTGACAGCACCTGGTTTGTTGTTTGGTCCCTCCCTGATCCCTGTTGAGCCCTTAGTAAAATGTTACAAGTACAGTGTCTGCCCTGCAGACCTATGGAGCAAAAGGAAGAGAGTCCAGCAAGATAGGATAGGAGGTCAGGATGCTTGTCTTGCATGTGGACAGCCCTGATTCAGATCCCCAGCACCACATATGGTCCCTAAGCTCTGTCAGGATATAGCCCTAAAACCAAAGTAAGGAAGGCAAAAAGACAGTTATATATGCCAGATACCAGACAAGTGTGAAAAGCAAGCTGCAAGGAGTGTCTGACTTGGTATTGAAGCTCAGAATATTAGAAACACAAAGAACAGAGCCCTGATAGATGACAGAATTTGAAGCAGCCTTCAAAAGGATGGCCTCTGAGTGCCCAGCACACATCAGAGATGGCATATTTTTCCACTGAATCTTTCCACTCCCAGGGAAAGCAAGAAGAGTCTTTGAGAAGGACCAGGAGCCTGCCCCGAGTGGCCAATAGCCCTAGATCATTTGCCTTCTCTCCCCAAACCTCTGGCCTTTCTGCTCTTTGTGCTGTCTTTATTCCTCTCAGGAGGAATTGGGGGCAGCAGGTGAGAAGGGCAGGCGAGCTCGAAAAACAAAACTGGAAGGAAACCCAGTGGGACTTGCCATTTTAGCTGCTCAGGAGTGCCCCTGAAACCACCCCTCAGAAATCTTTTGGGGGTTTTTTTGTTTTTGTTTTTTTTTTTTAAGTGAGTTTCTGCAGTCTCACTTCCTTTATGTGATTTTTATGTTGGTCTGCCTACTCAGAATTGTGTACTGGAAAATCCTTTTAACAGAACATTGTATCTGTTCTTGGAACAGTAAAAGAAGAAACTGAGAGATAGTACAGCAGGCAGGGCACTTGCCTTATATGAGGCTGGCCTGCGTTTGTTCCCTGGTATCTTATATGGTTCCCAAGCATCACCAGGAGTAAACCAGGAATGGTACCTCCCAGATGGTGGTCTTGAGTCCTTCCTGGGTAATTTTCGGCCAACTGCACCAACATTTCAATGAAAGGGCCTGAGGTACCCCGGATTACCCAGGCCATTCCCTGGTGCATGCAAGACTGTGTGGTGCTATAGGGGTTGAACCTGGGTGGGCTGCACATTGGACATGCATCTTAGCCCTTGTAATATCCCTCTGGCATCTTAAGTCAGGGGTTGGGGGATAGGGGTTGTATTGTTTTGTTTATTTGTTTCTGATAAGTGGCTTTATTAAAGCACATTATCTATTCAGACACTGTGGACCCTGTAAAATTAGGGTGAGCCTACATTGGAAGATCCACTCTGATGAATTGAGGTGAGGGGATTGGCCCAGTATCCCAGCAGCCCTGTGGGTACCACAGTGAGGGTTTCTCTTCCCAGATGGTGATGTCTCCACAGAAACTCCATAGAAAGTTTGTTTTATTTTGCACTTCTTGGGCCACACCAGCAGTGCTCGGGGGGTTACTCCTGGCTCTGTACCCAGAAACTAGTCCTGGCTGTGCTCAGGGACCATATGGTATGCTGGGGTGGAACCTGAGTCAGTTGCCCCGCTTCCTGGCGTCGGGGATGTCGATGGGCTGACTGGCGGGCATATCTGCATGGGGGCGGGGGGAGGCACTTGGGTGAGGCCCCGCCAGCCCTCCTCCTCAGCTGGCGGCCCCCTGGCCTGCCCAGTCCTTACCAGGGTGGGTCCGACACTCCAGGCTGTAGTCGCTGTCCTCCTGCTGGGCCTGGTCTAGAGAGAAGGCGGATACAGGTTGCCCGGAAGTCTTGGCTGACTGAATGTCACTCTCCAGTCCAGCTGGGAAGGCGTGGTCAGTGTCCAGTGGAACGCTAGGAGAAGGTATTGAGAGAAGACTCAGTAATCCCCCTCTCCTCTACGATCTCATCACAAGTGGATACAACACGGAAGTTTTTAATATCTGCAAAGCTGACTAGGTACTTACTGCAGCTAGAGACATACCTCAGCAACACCATGTAGTCCCCTGAGTCCTACAAATGTGGCCAAAAAACCAAAAAATAAATGCAGATCCATGTATATCTCTGGATCACAGTTTCTACAGGGTCCTCTTTATTTTATCAATAAGGACCTCAGGACCTCTCTTCCTCACTCCCCACCACCACCCCACCCCTAGACATACCTGGTGATGCTCAGGGGTTAGTCCTGGCTCTTCACTCAGGAATTACTCCTGGCGGTGCTTGGGGAACCATATGGGATGCCAGGGATTGAACCCCGGTTAGTCATGTGCAAGGCAAGCGCCCTCTCCACTCTTAGCACTGCGCACCACCCCCCACCACCACACACTCACATTTTTCTTGAGGAGAGAACTGGAACCTCTAGTCCACAAATCCCAATCAGCCCTGCTCATGAGGGCTCACCATCAGAATCAGCTTATCAAGATCCTCCCTTACTTTATTTTTACTTCATTTCCCGACCCTGCCCCTTAACACCACTATAAATCTTCAGCCCTGCTCATGAGGGCTCACCATCAGAATCAGCTCATCAAGATCCTCCCTTACTTTATTTTTACTTCTTCATTTCCCGACCCTGCCCCTTAACACCACTGCAAATCTTCTGTCTGTGGACTGGAGAGATAGAAACAGTGGGTAGGGTGCTTTCCTTGTACACAGGTGACCCAT
Organism: Sorex palustris; assembly: GCA_028565675.1. NCBI lineage: Eukaryota > Metazoa > Chordata > Mammalia > Eulipotyphla > Soricidae > Sorex > Sorex palustris. The sequence goes on along the minus strand of JAOXYA010215765.1, from coordinate 2,692 downwards.
GTTCAGTCCCCAGCATCACACAGGGTCCCTCTTGCCCACTGATGTGATCCTTAAGCACCACTGGGTATGGTCCAAAGATCTACCATCAAAAGTCTTGTCTGTGTTCTTGGATATTTGTCTGTCTTAAAGACAAGGGATTCTGGGCTGGAGCCATAGTACAGAGCATATGGCATTTGCCTTGCATGTGGCCAACAGGATTTGATCCTCAGTATGGTCCCCTCAATACTGCAAGGCATAATTCCTGAGCACAGAGCCAGCAGTAACCCCTGAGCATCACTAGGTGTGACTCAAACAAAAAGAAAAGATACAGGATTCTGGAACCAGAGTAATAGTATAGCAGCGAAAGTGTTTGCCTTCCCTACAACCATTCCAGGATCAATCCCCAGCATCCCCATATAGTCCCCCGTGCAGAGCCAGGAGTAACTCCTGAGCATTGGCTGGGTGTAGTCACTCCCCCCCCAAAAAGGTAAGAATTCTGTGCACCAATGTTAGCTGAAGATCTCATTCTTAGTTTTCATTCTATTTTGGAGCTTGTGTTCGTGGAGAATGCATCTGTGCTCAAAACTACGTTACAAGCCACACGGCATTTGCCTATTCTCCTGTAACTTCTGTACCCCTTTGCTGCCTTAGCCCCTGAAATTCCTCCTCATGGGTCTGACTGGCTGTTGGCACTTGATTCAGCTCTTGACTCACTTGGCACTCTCGTTTCTGCCAGTCTGAGATTAGGTGTGCCTCAGATGTTCTGATGCGTCTCTCTGGCGGCCTCTGACACATACAGTTCTCCTCTGTGATGTGCCATGTCCTCTGTTCTATCCATTTTCCTCTCAGATTTCTTTATTCTCACTTCCCAGGTCAGAACAGTACCCTGCCGGTTTCTGGCTTTCTACTTCTTCTAATCCAAATGGTTTCAGAATAGTCGAGCGGTTACTACATCTGTTCTGCCTTATAGTGTGTGCTTTGGAGAACTTGCTTAAGAAATGCATTCCTGGGGCTGGAGTGATAGCACAGCGGGTAGGGCGTTTGCCTTGCATGCGGCCAACCCGGGTTCGATTCCCAGCCTCCCATATGGTCCCCCAAGCACCGCCAGGAGTAATTCCTGAGTGCATGAACCAGGAGTAACCCCTGTGCATCGCTGGGTGTGACCCAAAAAGCAAAAAAAAAAAAAAGATATTTTTTTAAAGGAAAAAAGTGTTGAGTGCTTTCTCCCAGGCTGTAGAGCAGTCTGATGTCCGTGGGTTTGGAAGGTGGTGGGTCTTCTCTGCCTGTCCCCTCCTGCCAGCTTCCCAGGCAGCAGCCACACCTGCTTCCTTCCCAGCCCTTCCTTCCGCGCCTCCTGTCAGCTGGCGTTGGGCCCAGGTGCCTGTGACTTTCTGAGGTCACCCTGGGCTTTGCCGTTGCCTCGGGCCTCTCACCTGTGTAGTGCTTTTCTGGGTAAATTCCAGCCCTCTTCTCTCCACTTCCAGACCCTTATTCCCTTCAACCATTTCCTTCCCGACCAGCTCTTTCTCTCCACTCAGGAACAAGAACGATTGTTTCTGGCCCCATCCAGGCCCTGCGGGGACTCCAGATCCTGACCCAGCCTGACCGCAGGCCTCAGAGGCAGAGGCTGCTCTCGCAGAGGATGGCCTTCCATCCATGAGCAGAATTTGAAAAAGCAGACTGCAAGGGAGTACATGTGTGTGTGTGTGTGTGTGTGCGTGTGCACGCACCCACGCGCCCGCATGTGTGTGCATATGTGTGTTGTGAGTGCATGTGTGTGGGCGTGTGCGCGCCCACGTGTGTGCATATGTGTGGTGTGTGTGCATGTGCATGCGTATGTTCGTACATGTGTGTGCATGTATGTTCTCAGGCATGTGTGTGTGCGTGCATGTGTGTACTAGAGGGGTGGGATGGAGACAAGGAAGACTCCTTGGGAGAAATGTGGGGATGGGGGGGCCAGGGAATTACTCAGTGACTTAGAGCAGCATTTTCAAGCACTAGCCCACAGACTGGTCTGCAGGTGTAGAAAGGTTGAAGAGGGACGGGGATGCGGGGAGAGACAGAATGGGGGCCAGGAGCTTGCCTTGCATGTGGCCAACTCCAGTTGTGCTGCCTGCAATCCCTGAGCACAGTTAGGTGTGGCCCAACCTCCCCTCCGTCCCCCGATACAAAGGCTGAAGATGATGCTTAATAAATAGCCTGCCTTGCCGAGCACAGCACACATCTGAAGTTCAATGCCTGGGACTGCCATATGCCCCAGGTATAGTCCAGGCAGCTCAGCCATTGGAGCCCATGATCCCCAGTGCACCACAGCTAGAGGAGTGACCTCTGTGAGCACCACAGAGAGGATGAGCAAACCTCAGGCCCAGAAGCATGATCCTTGATGAGCACTGTGAGCAATGCAGTGGCCCCTGCTGAGCACCACAGCCCAAATGTGCATGAGTACCACACCTAGGCATGTTGGGGGTCTTCATGGCAGTAGCAGCAGAGGGGGACATGAAAACACACATCGACACATGCACACATATACACATATACACATATGCACACACACATGCACACGTGCATATGCACACGTGTATGTACATCGACACACGTGCACATATGTACACTTATTGCACATACGCACATATACACTTTTTTTTTTTGCTTTTTGGGTCACACCCGGCGATGCTCAGGGGTTACTCCTGGCTCATGCACTCAGGAATTGCTC